>JACEVL010000247.1:432500-683263 GCA_020284085.1 Aporrectodea caliginosa | reverse complement strand
GTGCAGCTCAAGTCGTGTGGATACGGAAGAGGAAAGTTCGGAGATGTAACGACGCCCTCACTCCCAGAGAATGAAGTGTTGTTGCCACAGTCTACATTAGACACACATGCATCAGCTATGCCTGATTGAGTTATTTCTAAAGCCTATAATGTCATTGAATGTAGCATGTGTTGATTTAACATAATTTTATCATTTCAATTTGTTTGATTGAAGTGCAAGCCCAAGAGGGATTTATGCAAGGTCCAGAGTAAATATAATATGGTGAATCCTGACTATGTGTATAAGGTTGTTGTGAGCAGATGTTTCTAATATATATATAAAATACATACATATATATATATATATATATATATATATATATATATATATATAGTGAACAGGTGTTTATAAGGTCTATATATATATTTGTTAGAAGTGCGCCTGTACATATGTATGTATAAACCACGTTTTAATCAGGTTGTCCATAAAATTGATATATATATATATATATATATATATATATATATATATATATATATATATATATACCTACATGTTTAATTAAGCGGGCGACCGGCGACGTCTGGTCTTAGATAAGCATTTGACTGAATGTAGATTGTTTTCCGCACGTGTTAATAGCGCGCGACAGTTAAGAAATCGCTGCTCATACAGTGGATACAGTAGAGAAAGCTGTATATTGAGAGTGAACTGTTAAGATATGTAATCGATTTATGTTGACGATGTACAAGCATTGTGTACATAGAGGTGAAGTTTGAAGTTAGAATTTGGGTTTCATATTATTATAATTATTTGAAAGAGCAAGAAGAAATATCCAAGAAAGTTGAACGGTGTCAATTTTATTATTGCCACAGTCTACCAAAAGTTAGAGATCTATACGTAGCAATAGCCAATAAGGAGAAAGTGTTTTTGAGATAGGTCACTAGAAAGAAGAAGAAGTACTGACGGTGACAGTTGCATTTATGTTCTACTCAACTAAAGCCTTCATCATAGGCCGTGGTGTTGAAGTAAAGCAATGGTTACGTTGATATGACTGTGGTCCTGGTTATACCCCCGTAGTGGGGTCTCTCTTGATCCATATTTATACAAGTGTGCTACTTCTTTACCTTAACGGCTTATCATCATCCAACGTCAAGTTCTTCAGGTCATAATAGGTCTATGTCAGTATATTGATTCCTTTAGGCTGTGTGAACTTGACAATTGGAGAAAAACCAAATTATATTTGCGAACATTGACCGCCGATTTCATGTGAAGGAACGTGAAGCCACTATTCGCGAGATAGCGGTGGCACTGTGTTTCACTTGACTAATTATTATAAATCGCTTCGCATGGTTTGCACCACTTCCATTACTATTCTGTCAGACTCAGCGTCCATCGGTTAATTGCTGCATAGATGTTTTAGAAGTAAATAACTCTCACCGTTTTGGGCGGATGCGACTTGGAGCATCATGAAAACGAAAAACATCGTCAACTGAAGCAGGGTCCACATTGTTGACTGTTTGTTTGAAGGGCCTTTTCCAACTTTTACTTTCCTGTTGTTTCTGCTCAATATCAATCAACGATTTAAGTAACCCTCGCGCAAATCACCGTTTGTACTTTAACATATCAAGTCCTTATTACATCAGCTATGATCTCTATGTATAAAGAGTTTTTATGTATAGACTTATTACATTTGCAGGTCAACTCTTCCGTACATAGGCGCATCCGGAAGCACAACTACAAATGTTCGACAATTATAATAGGGTTTCAGATGCTCAATTGCTGACGTAAGCTATCAGGCTACACACGAGGGGCTTTTAAGTAATTATTTTTTACAGATGGCCAATGATAGTCGCAGGCCTAGAAACCGCGTGGCTCGTCAGTTTAGTTGGGTCAGTGCAATTAGTTTCTGCCGAGACAAACGAAGAGTTGGAGTGCAATGACAATCGTCGTATATCTTCAGATGTAATTTCACAACCTGATTAGTTTATAAAGGTTTCACTGTCTTAATAATAATAATAATAATAATAATAATAATAATAATAATAATAATAATAATAATAATAATAATAATAATAATAATAATAATAATATAATAATAATAATAATAATAATAATAATAATAATAATAATAATAATAATAATAATAATAATAATAATAAGACGATTTCTATAGCGCCGTAGCACAGCCGAGGCCGAAGGAAAGGGCGCTGTACATGAGTTCAACAAATCAATCACAGTCATACACAGTCACACTGACGACATTTATCTGCTGGTACCTGCCATTAACAGTCTTGCTAGAGAAATACTCAGTCGTGTATAATTGTACACTTGTAACGATAAATAGTTATAGGGCCTACGTGAATCATTACAGACAACAGTGCATACATTCAAAAACACGCCAGTACCTAAGCCTATGTGTTGGACCAATCTCATGAAATAATCTACCACTGCACAGTATGCGTTCCGTCCCACGGGTTCTATCACCGCAGCCCTTATAACCCTGGCCCAGGGTTTTTCTTGGGCTTCTCAAAGATAACTATTGCGATCACTTGATAGCTCTTGACTTCTCCAAAGCTTTTGATACTATCAGATACGCGTTTCTTGCGGAGCAGCTGGCCGAGTTGCCATTTCTGGACTGTGTCCTTTCTGACAGACCGCAGTCACGTAACAAAATACAATGGATCAGTTTCGGATGCGTACTAACATCAACGCTAGCAATGTTTCAGGGCTCTATTCTGGGCCCCTTGAATTTCATCACGGTCATTTCGAAACTTAAAACAGTCCATCTCCGAAATCGCATGGTCAAATACACTGACGACACTTATCTGCTGGTACATGCCATTAACAGTGACACGATCAGGGAGGAACTGGATTCTGTAACGGAGTGGGTCAAGTGCTGAAATCTGAGTCTTAATCAGAGAAAGACTCAGGCAGGAGATGGTGGCTCGCCGTCTGGGGCAGAGGACTAGAGATCATCGTCCCGGCAGAGGTGCCGGGTCTTCTGCGGGTCCAGAGCGTGATGATTCTGGGGGCTGTCATGACTGAAAACCTAGGGTTTGCTGCGCATAATATTATAAAGCTTATATGCGTCCGGGCAGGACAATCGTCAAATGCCCTGCGAATCATGACTTCGCACGGACTCAGAGAACTAAGTCTGAATGACGTGGTAATAATGGTCACTGTGGCCCGCATGTTATACGCGACCCCGGCTTGGTGGGTCTTTGCGGGTCAGCAGGAGGGTGGTAGACTGCAGTCCGTGACAGATCGTTTGATCCGACTGCATTATCTTCCTGAGGACAACGCTATCTTCGAGCAATTGTGTAGAACGACGTACGGTTGCCTCTTTACATCTGTCCTGCTTGACCAGGGCCACGTGTTGAACCCACTCCTCCCACCGCTGAGGCCACAGCCCTACTCCATGAGTTCGAGACTGCACGACCGAATTATCCCTAATGAGAAAAACGTTGACAGTATTGAATCGAAGGCGCGATTAGTCAGTCCCAGGTGAAGAGCTGTTAGATGTCCAAGTTCTTGAGAAAAAGTGTTTATTTTGAGGCGTTTCTTAAAGGGAGAGAAAGAGTCTGAACTTCAGACAAGCATTGGAAGTCAGTGGAAAACTACGACAGGTAAAAGCAACGATAAATCAGACCTATGCCCTTCGCATTGCATACAGCTCTATATTTGTTAGGTTAGGAGACTAGAAAATCATGCAACGGTGTATTTCGTACACTAATGAAACGCTAAACCAGCATCTGAAATATATTAAAGTTGATATGTTTAAAGCTGATTCTAGAAAAAAGTGCTAAGGAGTTAAACGCAACAAGACATACGTTTCCCCAATGAAATTCCCGAATGAACGTGTGAAATAAATGAAGGAAATGTAATTTGATCTGTGTTAAAAGAGATAGACTTTGTCATGCGACTCTTTGTTGTTACGTGTAATTGGAAACTGGGAAAAAACGTTCAACTGTCATTCTGTCACATCTCAAGTTCCTCTGATATGATGGGTCACATGTCTTGCTCCCAAACCCGCATACACATCAAAGACTTGCTATGGAGGATATTCACACGCAAATAGGCGAATGTTTTCAGAGAAAGGCTGGGATCGTGATACCCCTATAGTCATCTGATTCACAGATGTTTTGCTTATAACGCAATTGTTTGCTTCGACAGCTTCGTAATTGCCCCAACTATGCTGGTGGTAGGCCTATAATTATAGGCCTACTTGAATGTAATGCGTTAGGGTGACTCTTCGTATGCAGCCATAAAATGAAATCATATTAATTTAGTCAGGCATACGTTCAATCCATGTCAATTATAGAAATACAGTTATGTGGCAAAAAAAACTTTGAAATTGTATAACATAATTATACTGGTTACCATCGAGCTCTAAAATTTGTTTTGTAAAACGATTTTGCGGTTTGAATCAAATAATTCAAAAAACGTTATTCAGCACACTCACTGTCACCCAGTCTTTCACTAAGTTTGTTAAAAATATACTATAGTAGGCTAATACAAAATTGACAATGAAATGAGTGTTCACTGTTCAATGTTTGTTCAGTTATTGTTCACTTCAGTAGAGTAGATTATCAGTACAGGACAAGAAAATATAAGAAAGTTACCATTTTCGATGCCAGAAGCCCAACAATGCTTGTCCATCACTGCCTTCTACTTATTTGACGTGAGATTTATTTTGGTACAGTCAGGGAACTGTCGTCGATTTTCAGTGACAACCAGCAGGAGAAACTGAAGCTGATCATAATCTTTTGTCAGTTTTTTTATTTAAGTAATGGATGAGTGCTACTCCACGTTCAGCTCTGTCATTGACGACAGCCAACCCTTAGAGTACTTTAGGTGCTTGGAGCACCTCTGAATGGTGTGCACTGCGAGAGGCGCTATATAAATTGATAGATACAATACAATATTGCATGTGCCTCTCGAATTTAATGCCTTGTCCTCTTGCCAAAGAGCTGGATCTCTGGAAAGCAACGTTTTAGACAGTCCTTGCAGACCAAGGACCTAAACAATTTCTTGAAGTTGGTTGTTCAGAACTGTTCGAGGACTCTGGTGCCAAGAAATGCACATGACTTCACACTAGGTCTTTTAGGCGGCTGATCTGGAGCTACATCTTCCAAGGCAGCAATCATTAGTTTCTTGGAATCATTGGATACTCTTGAGTCAAAAGGAGAAAGCTCAATAAGCTCTTCAGACAGATACCAGAGATGAAGTCCAAGTTTCTTGCTTGTAGTAGCAGAAATTGCTGTAATTGGGAATATCAGAAGTTTTCCTATGAGAGTGGTCATTCAAAGGAGCCTCCATAGCAATTATCCAGGTTCTCAGGCGGAAAAGATGGCAGTCTCACAAATGCTGCGTTCTTCTGCAGCAGTCTGTTTGAACTGGGCACAAAAAGCTACATCTTAATCGTGTAGATAACTTTTGCCATTCATCGTGCCCGATGTATAGCCGCCAGATATTCGAAACCGAATTCCACGAGCACGAACATCTTCAAGAAAGACAACTGAGAGCTCGAAAAATTCTCTGTAATAGTCTCGTGGCTGTTCAGTTGCCAAGTGTTTATGAGCAAATTCCAGGACGTCAGAACGATGTGGAACCACTAATAATGACAATTTATATGGCGCCGTAACACAGCCATGTTGTTACAAGGGCGCCTCAAAGTCGTACACGACATCTGAGCAGTGTTAGTAGTAGTAGTAGTAGTAGTAGTAGTAGTAGTAGTAGTAGTAGTAGTAGTAGTAGCAGCAGCAGCAGCAGCAGCAGCAGCAGCAGCAGCAGCAGCAGCAGCAGCAGCAGCAGCATTATTATTATTATTATTTATTATTATTATTATTATTATTATTATTATTATTATTATTATTATTATTATTATTCGTCGTCTTCTCTTTATCATCATCCATCAGCATCGTCCATCATCATCAGCATCGTCCATCATCATCAGCATCGTCCATCATCATCAGCATCGTCCATCGTCGTCGTCAATAGTCGTCGTCAATCGTCGTCGTCATTATCATCATCATCATCATCATCATCATTAGAGAAGTAAGAATAATCCCTCAGTATATAAGATGTTGGCCGGTGACAAGCATTTAATTACTGTAATTGATTTTGTAATTGCGACAATTTATAAAGCATCGTCGGTACCAAGCTAGCTACTTCTAGGATGCTTTACACACACTGTCAACTGTCAGCGGAAATACTAATGCTCCTAGTTAAATTTTTACCTGAGGTAAATGTAATCGCTCAGGAGTAAAACATTTCATTCATTTCATTTCAGCGATTTATCTAGCGCCCCTTAAGATTACTTACTCTGTTACTCAGGAGCGGTTCCGACCCAACCCCGGCTAAAGAGAACAGTCTTGATGTTAGAATTGAACGTGGCCGAAAGGGCTCTAAGCGTTAGGCGTGAATTATTTAAATGTATTTCTAAGATGCTTATTGATGATTACTAACTAATAACTAATAACTTCTGTAAACACATGCCAGATAATTATTATGAACAATTAGTTGCAGGACTCCATTGAGATTTGTTTCTATATATTGTTACAGGTCCCCGTCTAGTTCTATGCTAACTAGGAAGAAAAGTCTAGGGTATGATAAAATATCTCGCTTTATTTACAACAACAGAAAAATATACAAACGAATTCCATGTGCAGGCAACAGAAAGGCACGGCGCTGAATAATAGATGTCCGCGGTCCAAGGGGCGGGGCAAGAAGCTCAGCCTGCCTAGAGGAGCATTTAATTAGTGTTTATAAGTTATGCTAGGACAGTTGTGGGTATCTGGAAAATCAATGAACGCGAGACTACTCTTGTCGTTTTTCTCGCAGCAGCAGTGCTTTCAGCAAGGAACTCATGGGAACTGAGTTCCCATACCTTTTTGCCAGATTCGTTTATATTGATATACAATATTCTGCGTTTTACTTACTGTCAGTCCTTGTTACAGTGGGGACTCACGGGAACGGCGTAAATTATGGTTTACAAATAACTTGAAATAAGCAAGGAGCTATATAAATCTACCAAGTGGCAAGTGCTGTTATTCTACCAATATGATATGATATCTATGGTTTCTATTTCCGCTTGAATGTGCTAAATTATAGTATAGCCACGTAAGCAGAGTCTAGTGTTTGGTGCGTTAACCTGGTGACGAAAAACTGTGTCAACGTGGACCTATATAGACTGGTTTCCTGCACTACATAACGTGAAAGTTATGCCGCTGCTTTTCTGAACTGCCAACGGTTGAAAGCTTCGTAGGAATACAGCAGTCATTTGTTGCGTTACCACACGTTGATAAATGGAACAAACAATTTTCTGAATTGTCACCTTTTTCCCGCTTTCAGATTACTGCTTTCGCTCAAAGTGTAAAGCTCCGTAGCTCTTTATATATGGGGCTAGAACAGTTCTTGGCGATGAGGCGGAATTCATGGAGTGCTGTTGATCGGAATCACAGACAATATCTAAGACCAGTCGGCCTAACAAAAAGAATTCATTTCCTTGTTCTTAATTAAGTTTACATATACTTCGCAAAAGACCTAAAAGGTAGACTTAATGTCTATATCAAATGTAAACCTATTATATATTGCAAGCATGCCTTCAAACATACACACACATAGGCCTACGGACGGACGGACGGACGGACGGACGGACGGATTGATGAAGGGATGAATGGATGGATGGAGGAATGGTTGGATGTATAGATGTATGGATGTATGTATGGATGGATGGATGGATGGACGGACGGACGGACGGACGGACGGACGGACGGACGGACGGACGGACGGACGGACGGACGGACGGACGGACAGACGGACGGACGGATGGACGGATGGACGGATGGATGAATGGATGGATGGATGGAAATTCATAGAGAGACAGCGTGACGACTGACTGTGGTTCGCATGTCCGATCATTTTATGTGACGAAACTGCCGAGCAACAACAGACTAGGTAGAAAAGACGGTTCGTATCAGTTTCATATAAAACATTTCATGTCCAGTATTAAAATCTGCATTGTACATACAAGCATAAAGTCATCAAGACAGTTCGTTTATGTCTTAGACTAACCAAAATTATTCTCTTGTCTATAAATCGTAATCGTAAACGCTAATTTTCCAAAACGCTATCCTAAAGTAAGACAGGGAGCAAGCTTATTCACGAACTCTTAAATCGGCATCACGTTAAATAATAGGCTACCTTTCCTGGTTCTTCATCAATGAATAAGGTCTCGTTGAGTCCTTGACCGATGATTCCGCTTGCGTTCTCTCCTCGTAAATGAATGACAACTGCTTAGCATTTTCCTGGGCTATAGATGTGACCCAAGTGGGCTTTATTCGAGTTTCATAAGGGAGCAAGGATCCTACATAGGCTCCACCTGGTCACGCTGGTATATGGATAGGTCGCACAGGATAGTCTTCATTCAAGCTCCGTTTCGCTGCAGGATGTGATCGTTACCACTTTCTCCGCTTATTCCGTAAGTTTCCGAATTTGACCTCGTTCGTAGGCCTAAGTTCGAGAAATGGTTTGCTCCGAAATAGTCAACAGCACTTTCGCAGACCATTTTAGAGTATCCCATAGCAAAACACGTCAATAACTTCTTCATTTTTATGTACACGACAACGCAAAAATGTTTCTTCCTGCCGTTCGCATTTAAAATTGGATTAATGATTATTATAATAAAAGACAACTATCGTGGAGGAAAGTAGGATTATTGTCCTGATCTACGTCGTCGAAACGACACCTTATTTGGCTAAACGTCGTCTCCGTCAGTTATATTAGGTGCTTCTATAGCGCAAGCACCAGGATCTGGTTGAGCCGCAGGCGACTTTGCGCTCAACTGCAATGACCACCTAATACTGAGATCTCACGGTTCTCACCTATTGCATGTACACTACGTACACTACGATCATTATTGCAATTAGCATTATAATATTATAGGTTAAGCATTAAAGATGGTTCATAGCAGTTGTTTTGATATCGACAACAGGACGTCTTCAGTGATAAAGAAAAATTGTCTTATGGGAGCGCTCAAACAATTGGCCAAAGTTACAGAACAAGCTGAAACGACACATTCGCTAAGCATTGGGGCCATACAAAATATTCACATATGAACCAATTATAAATCTTATATTATTTCTAAAGTTGTCTAATTTACATGTATAGCAATAGATTTATAGTAATAGATTTATAGTAATAGATTTCTTAAGTCTTTCCACTCGGAAATGCAGAATTTAAGCCTATAATATGAATCTATGCTTCAGTAGGCCTAAACCAAATTTTCCAAGTAGTTTTTCGTAATTGTGATATTCATATTTCATTAGCGCCCAAAAATCGCTATACAAGTTGCATGGGCTAATTCACTAATTCACCGGAGCATTATCACAAGAAAACTTCTGAAGCGGGTTATGGTCAGTTTCGGATTCAAGTAGAGCAAAAAGTAACACCCCCCTCTGAAAATCACGTCACAAAGCTCTGACCCCCCTAAAACCAAATTTCCACGGCGAAGCAAAATGCTCCATCATGGAACAAATAGGGGAAAGCATGAATATTGTAAACTCTAACGGTGACCAAATATTGAAATAATTAGAAAATTATTAATAATGATGCCCATATACATTAAAATAATTAAAAAATAATTAAAATTTAATCCTCAAAGTTAGTGCTGTTATTAATAAAATTAAATTGTTGTTAATTGTTAAATTTAATAACATAGACCTGGTGTGACGTCACACTTCTCAGACCCCCCACCCCCATGTCACACATCGTCACAAATTTCCACCCCCTCCCCTAGGTGCGTGACGTCATTTATGGACGGCCCCTAATTCACCGGAGCATTATCACAAGAAAAACTCATGAAGCGGGTTATGGTCAGGTTCGGATTCAAGTAGAGCAGTATGGTACACAGATAGATGGATACGATTGATGATGTTGGCAATTGGAGGAGCAAGGACGACGAGTACATCACCTAAAGAGGAATCAGGATAGGATAGGCCTATTTCTACAGTAGGCCTAGCACTTTAACAATTACATTTTGAAGCTTTTGCTTTTACGTTAGACGACACAAAGAAAGTCAATTTTTCGTAAGCGTCTATAAGAGATGGTTGAGGTAATGTTGCATGAATCTTCCATTTAATCGGTTTATCATCGAGGATGTTCAGAAGAGGGACATAACGTACGTCGTCTCTCCATTTCCATGTTGTTTTGCCATCGTTATCCGTTTCGTTCATACCTCCACCGATGACAAAGACTCTTTTATTCTCAAGAACCAATCCAAAGTGAACAACATCGGTGTTAGACTGTCTTCGTTCTTGCCACGTTCTCGTCTTAAAGTTAAATATAGAGCATGTATTACATCCAAGTAAAATAGCAGACGTCTCACAAATTACAGCTCTCACCGGATTGAAGCTGCGTGTCATTGGTTTTGTAAGGAGAGTGCATTTCTTTTCTTTAGTGTTGTACATTTGAACTTAACCCATTTCGTTCTCCTCTTTATCCAATCCACTGAAGATATAGATTGAACTTCTGAATGGAAAACAATTTCCAGAGCTTTGTACACCACGGAATAAATGTCCGACTGTTGTGCATTTTTTCATGAACACGTCATAAGCTTCCACGCTGTTTAGAACCCTTCCACCTGAATCTGCAAATCCTCCACAAATGTACAAACGCCATCAATAAAAGCTGTGCTGTAGTCTATCTACGTTGGCCTTGAACTAAAGATGCGCATTTCATCCAACCGTCTCTTTTTTCGTATTTCCAGATTTAATCGTTTTTCGCTCCTATTCCTGTAACGTACATCGTCTTGAAAAAAGCAGCCTGTCTGCCCTGAACAGTCTTCTTGCACCCTTTGTTGAGTGTATAATAGTCTGCATGGGCTCCTGCTAGCGTTGCCTCTCTTTTCTTTCACACCAGATCCCGCGTTTCTTCACCTAATCCGTTCTTTCTTTGGTAGACTTCGGTAACCGCGGAATGCATTGGCGGCCTCGTGCATGGCATTCCTAAAGATTCTGCCATACCGTACCTACATGCAACAATAGTTAGCTCGACCTTCCAAGTTTGTGATATCTATTTTTGCGCCCGGGTTATTTCATTCGTAACGTGGTTTTGCTGATTGCGCATTCGTGTAATATGGTGTCACTTTGAGACACATGAATATTATATTGAGTTTCGTGGATTAAACACTAAATTCATATTATTCATTATTCATATATTCATATGCAGTCCTATCGCTATTACGGAACGGACAAGACAACCTGCAGCTATGCGGACCTCACCTGATATAGCGCTGGTCTAAAATCTGGTCTCTCTGACCTGGCGTTTGTGTGGCGCTGATAAATTTCGAAAGTTTACATTGCATTACATTAGGATTACATTATAAAAATGAATTATTGTATATTAAATAGCCTCTTAGAATAGTTGTCATTGTCGGTAATTATTACTGACCCACAGATTTGTATCTCGACCTAGAACAATCCTCAGTAACGCGCGGAATCTTTGGAACGGTGTTGATCTCTTTAAATAATCGGAAGACCACAATCGAATGCCCTTCCCGGTTTTTAATTAACGTTAGAACCGCTTAGGACAACTACTGCATCGCCCTTGAAATGTGCTTAAAAGGCGCACTAGGTAATAGTGATCTATAAGTTTCTAAAGCGCTACCTGGTACGGTACTCTAAAGCTAAGAGCCAGGCATCAGCTTATTCATGAGCTGAGTCGTATTAGAGATCGTTGTCTAGTGGAGGTCCGAGTCCGATTGTGACGAACAAAACAATGCAGTAATACGAAAGATACACATATAAATAAGTTATAGGCCTAATCTTATCTTATCTAAAAATGTTTTCTACTTTGTAAAGTTTTAAACACTCTGAAAATGAAGAGCATGAGTAAAAACAAAAAAACTTTTCTACAGCTTTTTTAACTGCTATTTTCGTAATCGTAATATTCGAAGTTCTTCAACGACCATAAATAGGCCGACAAGTTGCGACAACCTCTTATTAATAGACGAATATCCAAAACTAAAACTCGATAGGCCTAAAGAAAGTATGATCACTTTAGGTGTCACGTTTTCCAAAGGTTAGGATGGTATACAGGTAGATGGATGCACTGATTGACGGTGTTGGGAATTGGAGGACAAGAAAAACATGCATGTGTAGACGAGGCTTCACGATAAGATGTAGTTACCACCATAACAATCAAATGTTTTTGAAGTACTTGTTTTTGCGCTAGACTACAAATAAAGTCATTTTTTCGTAAGCGTCTATCAGAGATGGTCGAGGCAATGTTGCGTGAAACTTCCATTCAACCGGTTTATCATCAAGGATATTCTGAAGAGGGACATACCGTACGTCGTCTCTGCATTTCCATGTTGTGTTACCATCCTTATCATTTTCGCCGTTTCCTCCTCCGATGACAAAGATTCGTTCATTTTCAAGAACCAACCCAAAGTAAGTAACGTCAGTCTTAAACTGTTCTCTTTCTCCCCAAGTTTCCGTCTCAATGTTAAATATAAAACAGGTATGGCGCCCAAGTAAAATAACAGATGTCTCCCAAAGTGCAGCTCGCATCAAGCGATTAGGGCGTGGCATTTGTGTCGAAAGAAGGGTGCAGGAGCTTTGCCTAGTGTTGTACTTCTGAACATGACTGACGTTCTTTTTGTCTTTATCTGATCCACCGAAGATATAGAGTGAACTTCTGAACGGAACACAATTTCCAGACCTGTCTACCCCATGATTCAACTTACCGACTATGGTGCATTTATTGGTGACTGCGTTAAAGGCTTCCACGCTGTCTAGAACGCGTTTACTATAATCCACAAATCCTCCACAGATGTACAACACTTCATCGATAAACGCTGCGCTGTGTCTACGTCGGCCTTCAACCAAAGATGCGCATTTGATCCAACCGGAAGCCACGTTGTATTTCCAGATTTCATTATTGTAGGTTCCAATTCCTGTTATGTACATTGTGTTGACGTAAACAGCAGCAAAGACTTCGGTCACCTTTTGAGTAGACAACTGTTGTAGATCTGAAATCTCGTTTGAACGATGTAAATTTATCGCCACTACTTCGTTTGTTGTGATTCCGCCACCATCACACAATCCAACGACAGTCACGCAATTCTTGAATCTTGATGTAATTTCTGGTTTAAAATTAAAATGAAAAATATGTCTTGCTCAAATGAATTTAAACGCTAAAGAAATGTTCATTTATATTAAGCCAGAACCCTACATTTGCCAAAAAAAACTGAATTCCATAAGTTTCCAATATCTGAGTTAGTTTGTCTAACTAGTTGATTACAGAAGCGATGATGCAAAGCCTATTAAAGGAATTAAACGTCTCTTATTTGACATCAACTGAATGAAGGCCTCGTGCATATTTATCGCTGGTTTACGTTTACGCCTAATACCGCAGTAGGCTACCTTTATAAAACTAGAGTAGGCCTATATACCCTTGTCTCATGCTTTATTGGTATTCTCAAGGTAGGCCTATTGTAGTACCACTAGCATACCGTAACAACGCACAATTTTATTCTGAAAATGACTCAAATACGTGTATTACCTACATGGAGATTCACTGGAAAGAACCAGAAAGGAAAACTCTTCTCCAGCACCGACAATTCTAGGCTACGGTACTTCGTGATTGAACCGTTTGCATAATAAGCGTACAAAAACATTATTTTGCAACAATTGGGCATTACAAACAAAATAATTAACTGTAACTAAACAGAAAAAACACGAAAAGAGATTACATCAATGCCAACTACAGTTAAAGTAGATATTAAATACGAAGTCGATCTTACTTTGAATTTTCCCCAAAATATTCTTGTCAGCCATGTCTGACAGTGATCCTAAATTCTTAGCCATAAAAGAAACTTTGATTGATTCACATGGACGATCAAGATATTCTTCGTGATTTTTTATTAACTCAGCCGCTCTTCTAAGTAACTCATCGAAACATCCACAGATGTCACTAGCCGATCCTTTTGAGCATAGCTCGGTGCTGTAAGCCTCAAAACTTTTGAAAATTGTATGAAAGCGTTCTATTTCCTCCTCCTCCATTTGAAATATCTTAAGTTGAGTTTGTTTCATCTGAGAGATTTCCCCCAAAAGAGATGTTGTATGTTTATCTGCCATGTCTTTAAACTCTTGATTTCTTTTCTGAATTTCACATTCTATCTTCTCTAATTCAATTAAGAAATCAGCCTTTCTTTGATCAGTGTTTCTTCTTTTGGACAACAATTCTTCGGCGTAGTTAGCAATATTGAAAGCGTTCTTTTTAATCGTTTGGCGAAATTCTTCCTCTACTGTACTCACGTCCTTACACTTATGTGACACATGATTTTCAAGCAAACACGAAACACAAACGAGTCTTCTGCATTCTGGACAATAATAGTCTAAAGGCTTTTGCTTATGGTCATTGCAATTCTTTGTCGGAAACATGTTTCTTATGTCATCCTCCGTTTCGCTTCCAATTTTTACAATATGATGATTTTTGCTCAATTTGTGCAATTTGTGTACGTTGGAGCAAAAATAACAGAAATTGTCTCCGCATTCCAAACAGCGCATCGTCGCCCGTTTTCTCGCTTTCTTTTGGCCTTCGTACATAGCTTTACAAAAGTCACAATGAATGACTGACATTGTATTTAATGACAACATAGTTTTCACATCTATCAGGTGTTGCATGAAAAAATTCTTCTGTAGTCCATTCATTCCTTCTGCTGGAATGGCAAACTCGTTTCTACATAAGGGACATGGCATTTTGTCTCCAGGTTCCTTGTTGGCTGCTTCACCTGTTTGTTTGAGACATTCGAGACAGAACGTGTGAATGCAGGGAAGCATTCTGGAATCTGTAAATTCTTTTAAACAGATGCTGCATTCCGTGAGTTTTCCAAGTTGTTGTCCAGCTGCAGCCATTTGCGCTGGTCACTCTGTCTATGTATAATCAAAACTGGAAATATTGGTGATATTCACGGGTTTGTGTTCAAAGTATTCACCTTATCAGCAACTCTCTTTTCTCTTGACCTATTCGATAAGCAAAAAATGTCTAGCCAAAAACCTAACCATACAGTCCATACTCAAAGCACTACAATGGGCGCTTGCAAAGACATGAAGGTGCTAAACTTGTCTAAGTAGGAAACTGAGACCGACTACTTTAAGCAATATAAACAATGTAATGTAACAACGATTTTGATTAATATAATGTGGACAGAATATGCAAATCATTTAAATTGCTCTGCCCGCCCATGAGCTGCATCATGGAGATCAGCTCATTGCTTCAGCCTTTAGTCAAATATATTTTTTAATGATCATCGGCTGTGATCTGGAATGAAAACCATTGTGCTTCGGGGATTATTTCCGGGGGTAGTGCAAAAACATTACAATCTTCGCCCCAGGCTGGACGATTTTAAGCTCCCAGCCAAAGACGATAAAATCTATATAAGCCTACCAAGAGTTTTATATAGAAAATAGCAAACAAACCTTTCATATGAGAACAACGATAGCAACGAACTTACTATCTAATTTCTAATTTAACTTGTACCTGGATGCGGTGTGACATCACGAATAATCAATAATTAAACGAAGATATATATATATATATATATATATATATATATCGTGGCGAGTCAGTTTCGATCTGCCGGATCTGAATCCTTGTAGTTCCGGTCACGACAGTTACGATCAGAGCAAGTAGGCTAGATGTAATTTTCGTATTCAATGGCAAATGTCTCTAATTTGTAAACGCTTTACTTGCTACCATTGTTAGCTTTACTATTGCACAAACCAGTTCACTTACCTACATGTATATACACCTAATTCAACAGCGTCCAGGTTATTATTGAAATTTAAGCGCACGTAACGTGTAGGCCTACCTGCTTGCGTGTTTCTTCTTGAAAATGTTCAATCAGACAGAATAGCAGTTAGCCCATAGTCTGCAAGGAACACCTCGTCGGTTTGTGTACCGCGTAACTTTAGAGACCGTAGCTATGAACAGCGTATGCCAATATAGACTGTTCTAAACTCAACTGCGCTGTCTAAACTCAAAAGATGTTCCGCTAGGCCTATAGGTTGATTTACTATGCAATGTGTGTGTGTGTGTGTGTGTGTGCGCTTGTATTCACTACCTTACGCTGCCTTCCATCGGTTCAAAAGCTACCTAGTGGGGTCCTGATTCCTTCTGAGGACAATTTGTAAGTCCACTTAAGGAAAAGACTAATAATTGCTTGATTTGTGCATATCCAGTGTAAAATTGAGTTTTCTCTGTGGGGTCATGTCCTCACAATGTGTGTGGATTCTGTGTGTATCGTGTGCACACACAATCCACACACTCTGCCCTGATGAACATTTTCGTAAAATCCGGCCATCTGGTGGGAAATATGCTCTAATATATTCATTGTGTAGCCTTCCGTCAATGCGTGGTAAGTTGGCTATCTGTTAGTCTATTGCTCCCTCATAAATTCCATGTGGGGACATTTGGACATTTCACTGCAAACGGTTTTTGTAAAAGTACGCCGAAAAAGGAGTGCCACACGCTGTCCCCGCAGGGCATGCCTGTGTGGAGTTAACCTGTTTACGCTTTCATAGAAGATGCCAGATGAATGAGTCATTGCAGAAAGGGTTGGATATGACCCTAGCAAAGGTCAATTCGGTCGATCTGTGTCAGAAGCTGAGCACTCACGGGCCTCGCAGAGTCGGCGCCCATGAATATGTACAAATAATATATAATATGTAAGCACCTCAAGTGCTTTCTCACCAAATAATAACCAACAGCAGTACTGCTCGTAAAGTCTTGACAAAACATTTATGGACATTCTGCTGTCATATTCCACTCCAAAAGATACTTTCATTCATTCATTCCTTCAGGATATTTATATAGCGCCTCTTCAAGAAACCTACTCAGAGGCGCTCCCAGCCCTGCCACAGCCAAACAGAAAGGACTTTAACAGTACTGTTGGTAGAAAGCAGACAAATCATTCCGGGGCAGCAAGCGTAACGTAAGCGACAGCCGATTCCAAGTGGAATTGTTAATACAAGTCAGAACCTGAAATCGTAATCTACGTGTATAGGCCACAATATATCGTAACCTTTAGAAAGAGATTCTTTGAAGTAAATGACCAGAAATCCATACAAATAGATAAACCTATAAACCGTTCGAACATATTGGCAATGAATCATCATCATCATCGTCGTCGTCATCATCGTCATCACCACCATCATCATCAGCAGCAGCAGCAGCAGCAGCGGTTTATCATGACCATAATCGTCATCATTATCGTCATCATCATCACCATTACAGTCGTTGTCATCATCACAATCATCAGCAGCAGCATCAGCATTATAGTTAACATAACTCATCATCATTATAATCATTATCATCATTGTAGTCATCATTATAATCATCGTCGTCGTCCTCTTCGTGATCATCATCATCGTCGTCGTAATCATCATCGTCATCGTCGTCGTCGTCTTAGTCGTCATCATCATCATCATCATTATCATAGAAACACTGACATTAATGACTTCGACTAATATACCGTGTAACGGCGTGTAATAATATAAAGCTGCAGTCTCCTAAACTTTAAACAAGTAAGAAGCTGCAGTGAACCTAGTCTTACAAATGTCTCGAAGAGGAAAGAGAGATGGACAATGGGAAGATCGGTTATTTTGACAGGCAGTTTGGTTCAGTGAATAACAATTTAATAATTTAAATGCCAGTGCATTTAAATTCATGTACATAGGTAGGCCTATGTTTCTAAAATTAGATTAGTAGGGCCTTCACCGAAGTCTGCGAAGGACTTGCCCAGGGTCCCTACGCGGCGTCTTGAGGCGGATTCGAACCCGCAACCCTCCGACTGCAGGGCACCGAACATACCTCTGCAACACCGCGCCCCACAATGTCGATATCTAGAAGGTAATGGCGCTTCTGAGTGAGAAATGATTATGGCAACAGAACCAGAAGCCCGTATATTAAAATTAATAATAATAATAATAATTATTATTATTATAATAATAATAATTATTATTATAATTATAATAATAATAATAATAATAATAATAATAATAATAATAATAATAATAATAATTTACCTCGGGTAAAAAAAAATAATAATAATGATACATTTACAAAAATATACGAGGTGTAGTATGGCAGTAGTAGTAGCATAAAGGGCGACGATGAAGACGACGACGATGATGATAATGATGACGATAATAGTAATAATGATGGCCTAATAGGGTTTAATAATGATTATAACAATAACAATAATAGAAATTAATAGCACATTTTCAGAAATCCACAAGTGGAATATACATGGGGAAACATTAAGAAATGTCTGTCTGTCTGCATGTCTGTCTTTCTTTCTGAGTCTCTCTGTCTGTCTCTGTCTCTCTATGTCTCTGCCTCTATCTCTGTCTCTCTCTCTCTTTCACTTTCTTCTCTTCCCCCAACGATGGCTCAGTAACCCTCAAATTGCAGTCGGCCGAGGTCGCTGACCTTAGGCGCCCCAACTGGTCACCATAAGTCTTACAGACTGACTGCTGCACCGCTCGACCTAGCGTCGGCAAGACTCAAATATAGGCCACGTGTATAAAAACAGACAAGCTCTGTAGAATACCGGGTGAACTCCGCCACTGTTCGCTTTCTGACAGTGCCAGTCCCAAGCCTGGATCACGGAGGAGGGCGACGCTAATGGTCTTTGTTACCACACAGCTAGTCGTTAAAAAGGAAATACACACAGAATACCAGGTTGCATTTAAGATACCTGCAGATCGCGTTGAAATTCATCACAAAAATTAAAAGCAGTGCCCTAAGCCCAGTCAGTGACACACTACAGCAACACTGGACCAATGAATACAGGATCAGACATAGCAAGGTCAAATCCATCTATACACGAACCTTTGAATTCCTATCATCCTTAAACACATCTTTTAAAGGCCCATCTTCCCCCCTAAATCCACCCTGGGTAAATAAAACCATTAAGGTTAACACCAGCCTCCGAAAATCACAAAACAAAAAGGTAGATCATCCAGACTGCACGAGACAATTTGTGCTAGAGACAATTCAAAAATACCAACATCACACTTGTATATACACAGACGGCTCAAAAGCGGGTAATGTAGCCGCTGCAGCGTTTGCCATACCAAGAGAGCATGTATACCAACAAATGCGACTGTGCGATTACTCGAGTGTCTACGCTGCAGAACTGACGGCGATCAAGGAAGCTATGCAGTGGATCGCCCAAAATGAAAGTGAAAACCAAAATTTTTTTATATTCTCCGTTGATTAAATTAAGTTTTTATTTAAGTGAATGACATTAACAAGTCTTTCAGTTAAGAAATGAACGACATAAACTCGTCTAAATGACACTAACTAGTCTTCACTTTATAACTGATTCACCGACTGACACTAACAAGTCTTAACTTTCGTACTGCTTATGAACTGAGTGACATTAACAAGTCTTAAGTTTAGGCCTACACCTGAATGAAATAGCCAACAAAAACGGAAATTAAGGTTTATCAATGCCATGCAGACTATAGGCTATTTACACAGAGGGGGGACAATGTCCTGGGGGGATAATGTCCTACGCAAAATCGGGAAGGGGACAATGTCCAGGGGGGACAATGTCCGGGGGGACAATGTCCGTTCCCCTTCTAGCTGACAGGATTTAGTATCTTCATCAACGCTTTCATTATAATAGTCCAGTAGTAAAAAACATATTTGTTACGTGTCCCTCCAATTACTAGAATTCCCAGCACGTTTATTTTCACATGACATGCATCCAACCATCCAGGCATACATCCATCCATCCATCCATCCAGCCAGCCAGCCAGCCAGCCAACCATCCATCCGTGTGGACGATGATGATGACAATACTTTTGATGTTGGTGATAGTGCTAGCTCTACTACAAAATCCATCCAACATTCCAACCAACCCTCCATACAACATACTTAAAAAAAATTCTGTACTATTCAGATCGTACAGGAAGCGTCAAACACTTGTAAATATAATCAATCAGTATGTTGCGTCAGTTACACGTTTAGGTTGCAGTATTGTAGCTAGAAAGTGACCAGATGAACAACAATGCATTAATGAAAATGTTTTGTCAGTGGTGATTGCTATGTTTTAACAGATCCATATGGAATTCATCCATCTATCCATTGATCCATCCATCTATCCATCCATTCAACCATCCATCCATCCATCCATCCATCCATCCATCCGAACAACCAACCATCCATCGATCCATCGATCGGTCCTTACATCCATTCATCCCACCAACCATCCAACCAAACACTCAACCATCAGTTGATCCATCCACTGATCCATCCATCAACCCATCGATCCATCCATCCATCTATCCACCATCCATCCAACCATTTATCAATCCATCCATCAAACCAACCATCCATCCATCCATTCAACCATCCAACCAACTAACTATCCATGGATCTAACCATCCATTGATCTATCCACCCATTGATCCATCCATCCATCCATTCATCCATCCATCCAACTAACCATCCAACCAACCAACTATCCATGGATCTAACCATCCAACCAACCAACTATCCATGGATCTAACCATCCATTGATCCATCCATCCATCCATCCATCCATCCATCCATCCATCCATCCATCCATCCATCCATCAATCCATCCATCCATCCATCCATCCAATTATCCATCCATCCATCCATCCATCCATCCATCCATCCATCCATCCATCCATCCATCCATCCATCCATCCATCCATCCATCCATCCATCCATCCATCCATCCATCCATCCATCCATCCATCCATCCATCCATCCATCCATCCATCCATCCATCCATCCATCCATCCATCCTTGAAAATGGAAGTTTGATTGGTTGATGAAACCAATTCTAAGTAATATATATTTGTTTCTGTAAATAGAAGCCGGATTTACATTACTGTAATATTCTTCTTTCCTTTGAAGTGAACAAGTAATGAATTAATTATTCCACAAACTTGCATAACCGCACTTTGGTTTACATGAAATTAAACATTATTAAAGCATTCTTGTTAACAACGTTTTTATCATTAAATTGTCAGCCCGTGAGACAATTTGGTCATGCGGTCTAGGGGGCAGGGAATAGGGGAGTGTCTTTACAGGAGGAAGGAGCGGGTTCTGAATCTTCCCGTGTGTTTCAGGGACACCAGAAACACCCCACCCCGAATGAGGCACCCAGTGTAAGCCAGCGCATGGCCCTCTTCTATAAGGGCGTACGCCCCTATACTCGTAAACCTGTGTATGTATGTACCGCCTTATCCCGGCCAGCGGGTCAACTCGTTAGTGGAGAAATCTTGATTGCATACGGTCCAGGCGGGAGGAATCTTGGATATAGTTGGACGATTAGGGTAGCGGCCCAGCTGCCGGCCACTACGCAGCAGAGGGCTGGCAGCCCAAGTCTAGTGAACAATGACCCATTCATTCGGCCGACTGACCGCAATGACCCACTGACCGGAATGACCCAGTCTTCACTTGAATGTGCAAGACTACACAACAAATTTCTGTACGGAAGTTTATGTATTAAGGCCTCCATGGTCCAGGCCATGGAGTACTAAATAACAGAAACAGGTGTAACAAGACAAATTTTCGAAGATTTACATTACATTACTCAGGCTATCGGTCTTACCAAAAGTGAACAGAACTCCTTAGAGTGCACTTGCAGCTCTGCAATATATAAAATTTTCAAAATTTCTGATAGCAGTGTTTGACAGAGAAAGATACAGAGACTCTCTCTGTCTGTCTCTCTGTCTCTATATAAAATGTAATGCAGTAACGTACTGTAAAGGTGTCATGTTGTAATGTAATGTCCTCATTAATGTTGTCTGTTTGATTGTTTGTCTACATGTCTTGTCTTTGGTGGTTTATTTCTTTATCCTTCATTCTTATAGACCTAGGTAACAGGAATTAAATAATGGCTTTATTTACTGCATTGCCGTTAGCAATACATTCAAAGTCTGTACACAAGGTATAGAGATGATGCTAATGAGTGACTCATTAGCATCATTTTTTCCGTTAACGCCCAAACGGCCGTTTTCACGTCCATAACAAATGTCTAAAAGTCCAAATTTCTCAGGCTAGGCGTAACATTACAAAGAGCTACGTCTAAAATTCGAGGTCAGGAAGTAAGTATACGTCTTCTTTTTGGACTCTAACGGAAACGCTGAATGAGTCATTACTGGTGTTCATGAAAGGCAAAAAAGGGTGGGATAGGACCCTGCCAGAGGTCAAGTAGGTCATTCTCTACGAGAAGTTGACCCTTTGGGCTTAACACAAACAGACAGAGCCAAAGACAAAGACGGAAAAAGACGGGAAAATGATGCTAATGAGTAAATAAAGCCATTATTTAATTCCTGTTACCTAGGTCTATTAGAATGAAGGATAAAGAAATAAACCACCAAAGACAAGCCATGTAGACAAACAATCAAACAGACAACATTAATGAGGACATTACATTGACAATATGACACCTTTACAGTACGTTATACATGCGTCTGTCTGTCTGTCTGCTGCCCAAAAACTTTGTCAGGTACACAAACAGGCAGACAGAGAGACAGTCGGTGAATCAGTTATAAAGTGAAGACTAGTTAGTGTCATTTAGACGAGTTTATGTCGTTCATTTCTTAACAGACTGAAAGACTTGTTAATATCATTCACTTCTATAATTAAAATTGCAAATAACGAATGGCACCGGTCATGTGATTGACCATGTATATAAGGAAGACTTTTAAAATGTAAATGCCAGAATCTCCCTCATCATTTCCCTGCATTTCCGCATGAATATTATACGATTATATCTTAGACTGGGAGGATAATGTCCTGGGTGTGTAATATTCTTCCCCCCTGGACATTGTCCCCCGGACATTGACCCCCTGGACATTGTCCCTCCTGGACATTGTCCCCCCAGGGTAGGACATTATCCCCCCAGTCTAAGATATAATCGTATAATATTCTTGCGGCGAAGCAGGAACTCAGAGAGATTCTGGCATTTACATTTTCTCTTAAGTTTAGGCCTACACCTGAATGAAATAGCCAACAAAAACGGCAACTAAGGTTTATCAATGACATGCAGACTATAGGCTATTTTACACAGAGGGGGGACAATGTCCGGGGATAATGTCCTACGCAAAATCGGGGGGACAATGTCCATCCATCCATCCACCAATCCATCCATCCATCCAATTATCCATCCATCCATCCAACCATCCATCCATCCATCCATTCATCCATCCTTGGCCAAAATGGAAGTTTGATTGTTTGATGAAACTAATTCTAAGTAATATATAATTGTTTCCGTCAATAGAAGCTGGATTTACATTACTGTAATATTCTTCTTTCCTTTGAAGCGAACAAGTAATGAATTAACTGTTCCACAAATGTACAAATAATTACAGTTTTACGTTAGAGTTAAGTGCTTAGGTAGGAACAATGTGATACCCCGGTCCTTGTGCATTAATAATAACATTCAAATAATTGCTGCTTTCATCAGATTTTAACAATGCCAATCTACACTCAATGGAACTTAATTTCTTAAAAAGGGTTTTGACAACAAACCTGCACCAACACAAGCCACAACATTATCTACAAATCTCGACAGTGACAAATGACCAGAAGTCTTGCATGTCAGCGGATTGCATTGAATGATCATGGTCTGAGATGTCATTGCTCTCATAATTATGTCGTCTGCAGTTTATTATTGTTTCTATGTCAATATTTGCACATGGATTTAGTAGTAGTAGTGGCAGCACTATCATCGCCATCAACAGCATCATCAATGTCATCATCGTCCACGTGTGTGGATCGATGGTTGGCTGGCTGGCTAGATGATGGATGGATGAATGGACGAATTTTTTGATGGATGGAATGGTGGATGGATTTAGTAGTGGTGGTAGCCCTATCATCACCATCAACAGCATCATCTTGCACGTGGATGGATGGATGGTTGGATGGATGGCTGGCTGGCTAGCTAGCTGGATGGATGAATGGATGGATGGATGTATCCATGAATATATCAATGGATGGATCAATGGATTGATCAATGGATGGGTGGTTGGATTAATGGATAGATGGTGGAATGGATGTATGAATGGATGAATTTTAATGGATGCATGAATCGATGTATGTATGGATGGATTGAAGGATGGAAGGATGGATGGAAGTTTCTTGGGTTCATCTGAACTAATGGGATTGACACTGTCACCAACTCTTTTCTTTCTTAGTTGTGACCTACCTCAAGAACTTTCCTTATCTCTACATATAAATTGCTCAACGACTTCTAACTGTTTAAGAATTAAATTGACACAGTTCTTTGAATGTTTCTTTCTTTCTCCAAACACAGTTTAATAACAACAAACTCAACTCTTGCCTTAAAACAACTGTACTACACTGTATAGTTCAAATTCACTGTCATCAGCAGTTTCTAAGTTTGGCGCGCTAACTGCACGTGTAGAGAATCTATCGTCAGCCAAAGTTTAGGCTACTTTAGGCCAAGCGCCCACGAGCCGACAGCGCAACTAAAGCCTAAGACTAAAACGCTTAACAATCGATACACATTATATATATATCAACCTAAAGAACACCTGTGCTCATTATATATGCAAAACACTTGTTCACATTACCTCCTTCCCTTTCTTTGGATTGAGCAAATTAAACTTAAAAATTTGCAAAATCATCATGTACTAAATTATGCAATAAACTTAATACTATACAAAACAGTAAAATAAACAATCTTATAATCTAGATAAACAATCTGCTACAACATTTAATCGTCCTTTCTTATAATTAACTTCTACATCAAAAGTTTGCAGTGCCAAAGCCCAACGCACCAATTTAGCAGACTTAGACATAGATTCAGTCAGATAAGTTAAAGGATTGTGATCGGTAAAGATGTGAACTTTAGATCCAATGATTATCTCTTTCAACTTATTTAGAGCCCAAACAATAGCATAGGCTTCTTTTTCTACAGTTGCCCATCTCTTCTGGGTGTCAGTCAATTTCTGACTTATAAATGACACAGGGCGTTCTATTCCCTTATCATCCATCTGCGTTAAAACAGCTCCTACTGCAAAATCACTGCTATCACAGTACAAATTAAAAGGTTTTCCAACATCAAAAACATATAAAACAACTTTAGAGCGTACAGCATCTTTAAGTAAATTAAATGCCTGTTGATGTCTATCAGTCCAATCAATCTTATCTGGAACATGTTTGCTTGTCAAATCAGATAGAGGCTTCGCAATCTGTGCAAAATCTTTGATAAACTGTCTATAGTAACCAAAAAATCCCAGCAATTGCTTAACTTGTTTCTTCGTTTCTGGGGTTTTCAAATTAATTAAACTTTCAATTCTATCTGGATTCATTTGAATCGTTCCAGAACCAACCACATGACCGATGAACTTTACCTCACTCTTACCAAAGATACATTTCTTTAAGTTCAGAGTAATGTTATGCAGTCTCATTTGCATTAAATATGCATCTAAATGCTGTAAATGAATCTTCCAATCATCTGAATGCACAGCAATGTCATCTACATAGGGCTCAGCAAATTCATTTATAGGCTGTAAAACCATGTTAATTGCTTTAACAAATGTTCTTCCTGAGTTGATCATTCCAAAAGGAACACGAGTAAACTCGTACAGTCCATTGTGAGTAACAAAAGCAGTTTTCCATTGATCAGTTTGCTTAACAGGACAAGTCCAGTAAGCACTTCGACAATCAAAAATTGAGATCACATTTGATTTTAATATTCTTGCGGAAATGCAGGAAAATGATGAAAATAATTGTTGGCCTAAATGGAAGTTTGATTTATAAGATGTATAAGTGTTTCCGTAAATAGAAGCTGCATTGATTAAATTAAGTTTTTATTTCATTGAACCAAAGACTTGTTAGTATAAATTTTAAGTTAAAACGTGTTAATGTATGTTAGTTGCTAACAAAAGGTTTTCATAGCTGATGACCGCTGCCATTCGTTATTTGTAATTTTAATTATAGAAGTGAATGACATTAACAAGTCTTTCAGTTAAGAAATGAACGACATAAACTCGTCTAAATGACACTGACTAGTCTTCACTTTATAACTGATTCACCGACTGACACTAACAAGTCTTAACTTTCGTACTGCTTATGAACTGAGTGACATTAACAAGTCTTAAGTTTAGGCACCTGAATGAAATAGCCAACAAAAACGGCAATTAAGGTTTATCATTGACATGCAGACTATAGGCTATTTACACAGAGGGGGGCAATGTCCTGGAGGGATAATGTCCTACGCAAAATGGGGGGCAATGTCCGGGGGACAATGTCCAGGGGGGACAATGTCCGGGGGGACAATGTCCAGGGGGACAATGTCCGTTCCCCATATGCACATGCTTGCCTAAATATGGTCCTATTCATAAATTATATATAAGACCCCACAATGAGAGTTAAATTCTCATCTATATACAAGTCATGGCATGTTTATGCTATCCTGGGTTTCTGTGGCCTGTATGAATGCCCTCATAATTTATTATTAATTGGGTCCTCTCCTTACATTGAAATTGACAATAATAATTGTGATCCATCTACACATAACCAGTCTGAAGTCGAGTATGTATGTATGTATGTATGTATATATATGTATGTATGTATGTATGTATGTATATATGTATATATGTATGTATGTAGCTGCTTGAGAATATGTATGTGTGGATGGATGCATCTGTTTGTGAGATATAATCGTATAATATTCTTGCGGAAATGCAGGAAAATGATGAAAATAATTTTTGGCCTAAATGGAAGTTTGATTTATAAGATGTATAATATGTGTATTGTGTGCATACATGTATGTGCTTAATGTTTTTGTATATATGAATTTACTTATGCAGGTTTTATGTATGTAGTAGGTATGTACTGTACGTGTGTATGTCTATCTGTCTCTAATTTCAGCTGCCGGTTGTATCTTTCTCTCTACTTTCAACTACTTTCAACACTTTAACGATGATTGCATACTAAAAGTGACTGTGAAACCAATGTTAAAGTGTTAAACAAGTTAGATTTTTAACAAAAGGCTATCATGCCTAACGTTTAGTTAGCCTTCCAATCAAGTACTCGTCGTCTAAGTATGTGAAAGTCTTTTATCGGGGCTGAAGAGCACCCTTGGTACTTACCAAAATCACAATCACCCAGCTTTTTCAATCAATCTACTCTAAGTGCTCACACTTCAACTGAAACATTATTGCCAAGCCAAAATACACTGTAGAAATCTATTGCAAATAGTGCTGTTACTGAACCCTTCCAATCAAGTACTCATCGTCTAAGTATGTGAAAGTCTTTTATAGGGCCTGAAGAGCACCCTTGGTACTTACCAAAACCACAATCACCCAGCTTTTTCAATCAATCTACTCTAAGTGCTCACACTTCAACTGAAACATTGTTGCCAAGCCAAAATACACTGTAGAAATCCATTGCAAAATAATGCTGTTACTGAACCCTTCCAATCAAGTACTCATCGTCTAAGTATGTGAAAGTCTTTTATAGGGGCTGAAAAGCACCCTTGGTACAAAACCACAATCACCCAGCTTTTTCAATCACTCTTCTCTAATTGCTCACTTTGCAACTGAAACATTATTGCCAAGCTAAAATACACTGTAGAAATCTAAAAGTGACTGTGAAACCAATGTTAAAGTGTTAAACAAGTTAGACCTTTAACAAAAGGCTATCATGCCTAACGTTTAGTTAGCCTTCTTTGATGCTTAAGCATTTGGCTTTAAGATTGAGCAACCCTTTTGCAGAATAACTTCCAAATCCAAGCCAAAATACACTGTAGAAATCTACTGCAAATAGTACTGTTACTGGACCCTTCCAATCAAGTACTCATCGTCTAAGTATGTGAAAGTCTTTTATAGGGCCTGAAGAGCACCCTTGGTACTTACCAAAACCACAATCACCCAGCTTTTTCAATCAATCTACTCTAAGTGCTCACACCTCAACTGAAACATTATTGCCAAGCCAAAATACACTGTAGAAATCTATTGCAAATAATGCTGTTACTGAACCCTTCCAATCAAGTACTCATCGTCTAAGTATGTGAAAGTCTTTTATAGGGGCTGAAGAGCACCCTTGGTACTTACCAAAACCACAATCACCCAGCTTTTTCAATCACTCTTCTCTAATTGCTCACCTTGCAACTGAAACATTATTGCCAAGCCAAAATACACTGTAGAAATCCATTGCAAATAGTGCTGTTACTGGACCCTTCCATTTAAGTAATTATCATCTAAGTATGTGAAAGCACTCTCTAGGGCCTAAAGAGAAACCTCTTTGGTAACCAAAACCACAATCACCCAGCTTTTTCAATCGCTCTTCTCTAAGTGCTCACCCTTCAAGTGAAACACTATTTTCAAGCCAAAATGTACTGTAGAAATGCATTGCAAGAGATAGTGTTACTTGACCCTTTCAATAAAATACTTATTGTTTAGTTATGTGAAAGCCCTATCTAGGGTATAAAACGAAGCCTCTGTGCTAACCAAAACCGCAATCACCCACCTATTTCAATCGCTCTTCTCTGTGTGCTCAGTGCTCACCCTTCAAATGAAACATTATTTTCAAGAAAAAATACACTGTAGAAATGCATTGATAGTAATGCTGTTATTTCAGCGTCCAAATTGAATACTTATCGTATCAGTATGTGAAAGCTTTTTCTAGGGCCTAAAGGCCACCCTTAATACTACTGAGAGGTGCTTGAAAAGTCACATATAAAGAGTCTGTATCAATATATACAGACTGTGAACAAGTGTTTTGCATATATAATGAGCACAGGTGTTCTTTAGGTTGATATATATATAATGTGTATCGATTGTTAAGCGTTTTAGTCTTAGGCCTTAGTTGCGCTGTCGGCTCGTGGGCGCTTGGCCTAAAGTAGCCTAAACATTGGCTGACGGTAGATTCTCTTTACACGTGCAGTTAGCGCGCCAAACTTAGAAACTGCTGATGACAGTGAATTTGAACAATACAGTGTAGTACAGTTGTTTTAAGGCAAGAGTTGAGTTTGTTGTTATTAAACTGTGTTTGAAGTAAGAAAGAAACATTCAAAGAACTGTGTCAATTTAATTCTTAAACAGTTAGAAGTCGTTGAGCAATTTATATGTAGAGATAAGGAAAGTTCTTGAGGTAGGTCACAACTAAGAAAGAAAAGAGTTGGTGACATATTTGGTGGCAGCAGCGGTAGGATTCGAAACAACGTCTGGAATTCGAAACAACGTCTGGGATTCGAAACAACGTCTGGGATTCGAAACAACGTCTGGGATTCGAAACAACGTCGACTGGTGAATACGCATTCAAATCATTGGTAAATCTACGACAACGAAAGCCTCAACGACAAAGGTATACAAGTTTGTTGTTATCAAACAAAGAACAATCCCCAATACTTCAAACACAAAAGAAAACTCGTGTTTTCCAGAAAGGACAGCACTGAAGTAAAGAAGTAAGATGGAGAAATTAAGTGTCAAGAAACAAGCAGAACTGAAGAAGATGTCTTCTGAAAGATTAAAACAGCGCTTGTTGAAGGCTGGTTTTGAAGAAGAGAAACTGAAAGATATGTCACGTGAGGACATGTTAGAAGCGTTAGCTGAAGTCTGGCTTAAAGAAGAAGCAGAAGAAGAAGAAGGTGCTGTCGGTGGTGCTGTGGAAAAGGTTATTGAGAAACCGCCTGGACCTATGTCTATGGAGACGATGATGCAATGGATGATGATGACAAGACAAGAAGAGAAAGAAAGAGAGGAGAAACGAAGACAAGAAGAGAAAGAAAGAGAGGAGAAACGAAGACAAGAAGATAAAGAAAGAGAGGAGAAACGAAGAGAAGAAGCAGAGCGTGTGAGACAAGAGGAGAAAGAAATGCGACAGGAAGAATTACGTCTTCAGAGAGAAAAGGAAGAGAAGGCAGAACGTCTTCAGAGAGAAAAGGAAGAGAAGGCAGAACGTCTTCAGAGAGAAAAGGAAGAGAAAGCAGAAAATGTAAGACAGGAAGAATTACGTCTTCAGAGAGAGAAAGAAGAATTGCAAAGACAGCAATTTGAAATTCAATTAGAGCAATTGAGAAAAGATAGAGAAGATGCTGAAAGGAGAAGATTAGAGCAGATGATTGAATTTGAAAAGGCGCGGAAAAGTGACGAAGAGATACGTCAGCAACAGATTGAAGAGAAGAGACTACGTGAAGAAGAAAAGGAAAAAGTACGAATTTCAGAGTTGCAGCGAGCAGAAGAGGTTAGACAAGAAGAACTGAAATTACAGAAAGAAAGCATGGAGAAGGCGGAAGCGGAAAGACAAGAACGTTTAAAGTTGGAACAACAAAAAATAGCATTAAAAGAAGCACAACTCAAAGAGGAGAAACAAAATAGAGAAGCACAAGAACAAAGAAGGCAAGAAGAACGAGAAGAACAGAAAAGGAAACAGGAAGAAAGTGAAACGATGGTTTCGAAAATAAAGAAAATTGGTGATGCCATGAAACACGTGTTACCTAAAATGCCAAACGATATGATGGAGGTGCCATTATATTTCGAAACGGTTGAGAATGCGTTTCGTAGTTTCAACGTGCAAGAACAATTCTGGGTGAAGTTACTATTGCCATTGATGACTCCGAAAGCTAGAACTGTTCTAAACAGATTGTCATTCGATGATTTAGACGATTATCAGGTCGTGAAACAGCACTTGTTAAAAGAATTCAAGTTGACACCGAGAGAGTACAGATCGAAGTTTATTGATGCGAAGAAGACAGCTGAAGAAACGTATACAATGTTTACAGCAAGGCTGAAGAACTTGTTGAACTATTATGTGAAAAGTCGCAAAGTGGATAAGAATTTTGAGAAACTGTTTGATTTGTTAGTGGCGGATAAGTTGAAAGAATCACTACCACCAGGTCCACTACAGTTTGTGTTGTCGAAGGAAGGAACTGATTGTTACGAAGCTAGTGTTGTGGCAGACCTAGCGGACATTCATGTTAATAATCGAATTGGTTTGGCAATTCCGAATAAGACAAGTTTTGGTTTTGTTCCTAATGGCAAAAGAAATCAACAGTTCACTCCAAATTTTGGTTTTCATTGGAAGAGCAATCAAGAAACAGGAAATCAGTTCAGAGGTGCAGAAGTGAAACCAAATTCTCCGGTTGTTCACGAGAATAGAGAATCGATGATGGCCAGACAACGTCCGGTATATAACAAGTCACCACCAAGGTTTGTCGCAAGAGAAGGCAATGCATCGTTTACTCCATATAAGAGAAAAGAAAGCATCGAACAACGAGGTGCAGTGGTGAAACGTTGTCACAACTGCGGATCAGACAGGCATTTAATGAAATTCTGTCCAGTTCCTGTTACAACCTCAAATTATGGTGCAAAACAAGAAAATTCGAGGGTGAATCGAATTCAAGTGGTTGGTGATTCAGAAAGTCAAGCCACAGAACATCAGAACAATGAAACTGAAGTAAAGTCAGTGATGAAATGTCACCTTTCACCTGATATTCAGAAAGAAATTCTATTGCACAATGGAATGCAGAAAGAAATGGCTGGAAAAGATGAAAGTACAACATTAAAGAAAGTGTTATTGCAGTACGTCGAGGTAGAAATTCGTGGAACAGCAGGAAAAGAACCAATAAAAGTAAAAGCACTGATTGATTCTGGAGCAGAGGTTCCGGTGATTAGTGAAGAATTACTGGAAGGCATGAAGGTGGAGCAGATTGGAAAAGTGAACTTACAATGCGTGGCAGGAGATGCCATTCCTGCAAAGTTAGTGAAAGTTGATGTAAGGCTGTGTTGTAACGATGTGGAAGAAGAGGTAATTCCGCATAAAGTCAAATGTTCACTTACACCTTATGTGACGTTGATGTGTGCTAGTATTGCAAAAATGGGAAGCACAGAAAGATTCTTGTTGCATCCAGAAATCATTGCAGAACTTAAAGCCGTGCCACAAGTGAAAATGATACAAGGAGATGTGCAAGCGAATGTAACGACGAGATTGCAGAGTCAGCGAAAGAAAGTGATAGAAGTCGAAGAGGAAAGTGAAACTGAAAGTTCAAGCGAAGAGGAAAACGAAAGTGATGATCAACAAAGTTTAATGCAAGACGGTATAACAGCAGAGATGAGTGAACAAGAGATGGCTGCATGCAAGAATGGTAATCTAAATGAAACGAAAGAGGATAATGATTGTGATGTGGCGATAGGAGATTTGTTTGAAGAAAATGAGAAAGATGAAGAACAACAGATGCAGATTGCAGACGCAAAGAAATTCGAAGAACAGCAGAGACAAGATGAATCATTGAAAGCATGGTGGACGTTAGCGCCAGATAAAGAATCTGAATTCTGCGTGGTAAATGGCTTACTGTACAAGAGATATCGAATATTAGAGCAAACGATATATCAATTGGTGTTACCAAAAGAGCGACGAATGAAAGTGATGGAGTTGGCTCACGAATCAGTATTTGGAGGACATCTTGGAGAAGAGAAAACTAGAGAACGAATAAAGTTGTCTTTTACGTGGCCAAAGATGAGAAGAGATATAGTGAAATTTTGCAAATCATGTGAGAAATGTCAATTAAAGGCAAGAAGTTTGGTGATGGACAGGGTTCCTATCACTCCAATTCCAAGAGAAGATGTGGCGTTTAGAAGAATTACGGTGGATTGTGTAGGACCAATCGAGCCAGCATCTGCTGCAGGTCACAAGTACTGTTTATGTATTGTCGATTCTTGCACCAGATGGCCTACAGTGTTTCTGTTGAAATCATTAACTGCAAAAGCTGTATGTGATGCTTTGATGGAGTTGTTCATGAACGTTGGTGTACCTTCAGTGATCACAAGTGACCAAGGAACAAATTTTACTGCGAGTCTGACAAGAGAATTTCTGAATTTAATGGGGTGTAGTCCAAGATTTGACACGCCAGGTCATCCAGAGGCAGCTGGATTAGTAGAAAGATGGAATCAAACATTCAAGAAAATGATCCATCATGTAATTGTTGACAATCCAAGGCAATGGCACAAAGTAATTCCGTTTACAGTGTGGGCATTACGAGAAGTACCGAATGCAACTACTGGAATTGCTCCTTATATGTTGGTGTATGGAAAGATTCCGCGTGGACCATTGGCAATTCTAAAAGAAAGTTGGACAAGAGAAATTAATTTACCACCTCATATTGGAATCCAACCAGAAAAGTACTTGAAAGACATGAAAGCAAATATGGAAAAAGCATTACTGTTTGCAGAATCATATTCACGAGAGAAGCAATTACAGTATACGAATCAATACAACAAAAGAGCGAAACATAAAGAATTTGAACCGGGTGAAAAAGTTATTGTGTTGTATCCGACGTCAACAAATAAACTGATTTCACGATGGCATGGTCCATGTACTGTTATACAACGAAGGTCCAAGTACTCTTATTTGATTGATATGGGTGACGATTGTCGAAAGATAATTCACGCAAATAAAATCAGAAAGTACATTACAAGAGCAATGAGTTGTGGACTAATCGTTGAAGAAGATGAAGACTTTGGTTCAGTGGTTGAGTTGTTGACGAAGAATGACTTGCAAGATGAAAAGAATTCACTGAATCTTGATCCTGAACAGATTAGCCATTTAACATTATCTCAACAAAAACAATTGCTGGAAGTACTGAACAAATATTCTGATCGATTTTCTGAAAAGCCTGGATTATGTACATTGGTTGAACATGAAATTGAACTGAAACCGGAATTTCGTGAAAAAGAATTTATGGCTTACCGAATTCCACTCATCTATCGAGCAGAAGTTGAACGACAAATTAAAGAAATGCTTCAAGCCAACATTATAAAACCATCTTCGAGCAGAATGGCAAGTCCGTTGGTAATTGTTAAAAAGAAAGACGGTTCTCTGAGACTTGCCTGCGACTACAGATACATTAACTCGTTCACTGTGGATTGTAAATATCCGATGCCGATTGTGAAAGATGTTTTGCACAAAGTTGGAAAATCAAATGTGATCTCGATTTTTGATTGTCGAAGTGCTTACTGGACTTGTCCTGTTAAGCAAACTGATCAATGGAAAACTGCTTTTGTTACTCACAATGGACTGTACGAGTTTACTCGTGTTCCTTTCGGAATGATCAACTCAGGAAGAACATTTGTTAAAGCAATTAACATGGTTTTACAGCCTATAAATGAATTTGCTGAGCCCTATGTAGATGACATTGCTGTGCATTCAGATGACTGGAAGATTCATTTACAGCATTTAGATGCATATTTAATGCAAATGAGACTGCATAACATTACTCTGAACTTAAAGAAATGTATCTTTGGTAAGAGTGAGGTAAAGTTCATCGGTCATGTGGTTGGTTCTGGAACGATTCAAATGAATCCAGATAGAATTGAAAGTTTAATTAATCTGAAAACTCCAGAAACGAAGAAACAAGTTAAGCAATTGCTGGGATTTTTTGGTTACTATAGACAGTTTATCAAAGATTTTGCACAGATTGCGAAGCCTCTATCTGATTTGACAAGCAAACATGTTCCAGATAAGATTGATTGGACTGATAGACATCAACAGGCATTTAATTTACTTAAAGATGCTGTACGCTCTAAAGTTGTTTTATATGTTTTTGATGTTGGAAAACCTTTTAATTTGTACTGTGATAGCAGTGATTTTGCAGTAGGAGCTGTGCTAACGCAGATGGATGATAAGGGAATAGAACGCCCTGTATCATTTATAAGTCAGAAATTGACTGACACCCAGAAGAGATGGGCAACTGTAGAGAAAGAAGCCTATGCTATTGTTTGGGCTCTAAATAAGTTAAAAGAGATAATCATTGGATCTAAAGTTCACATCTTTACCGATCACAATCCTTTAACTTATCTGACTGAATCTATGTCTAAGTCTGCTAAATTGGTGCGTTGGGCTTTGGCACTGCAAACTTTTGATGTAGAAGTTAATTATAAGAAAGGACGATTAAATGTTGTAGCAGATTGTTTATCTAGATTATAAGATTGTTTATTTTACTGTATTATATAGTATTAAGTTTATTGCATAATTTAGTACATGATGATTTCGCAAATTTTTAAGTTTAATTTGCTCAATCCAAAGAAAGGGAAGGAGGTAATGTGAACAAGTGTTTTGCATATATAATGAGCACAGGTGTTCTTTAGGTTGATATATATATAATGTGTATCGATTGTTAAGCGTTTTAGTCTTAGGCCTTAGTTGCGCTGTCGGCTCGTGGGCGCTTGGCCTAAAGTAGCCTAAACATTGGCTGACGGTAGATTCTCTTTACACGTGCAGTTAGCGCGCCAAACTTAGAAACTGCTGATGACAGTGAATTTGAACAATACAGTGTAGTACAGTTGTTTTAAGGCAAGAGTTGAGTTTGTTGTTATTAAACTGTGTTTGAAGAAAGAAAGAAACATTCAAAGAACTGTGTCAATTTAATTCTTAAACAGTTAGAAGTCGTTGAGCAATTTATATGTAGAGATAAGGAAAGTTTTTGAGGTAGGTCACAACTAAGAAAGAAAAGAGTTGGTGACACAGACATACATACTTACTGAAATTAGTTGACGGGTGAGCACTTGGACAAGAGTGATTGAAAGAGGTGGGTGAGTGTGGTTTCGATTTCCATCCATCAAAAAATTCGAACTAATGGTGCACGTTAGGTCCTATGTAGGGCTTTCACATACTTAGGGTCTAAGTATTTATTTCAAAGGCTTGTGTTGGTGCAGGTTTGTTGTCAAAACCCTTTTTAAGAAATTAAGTTCCATTGAGTGTAGATTGGCATTGTTAAAATCTGATGAATGCAGCAATTATTTGAATGTTATTATTAATGCACAAGGACCGGGGTATCACATTGTTCCTACATAAGCACTTAACTCTAACGTAAAACTGTAATTATTTGTAAATTTGTGGAATAATTAATTCATTACTTGTTCACTTCAAAGGAAAGAAGAATATTACAGTAATGTAAATCCGGCTTCTATTTACAGAAACAAATATATATTACTTAGAATTGGTTTCATCAACCAATCAAACTTCCATTTTGGCCAAGGATGGATGGATGGATGGATGGATGGATGGATGGATGGATGGATGGATGGATGGATGGATGGATGGATGGATGGATGGATGGATGGATGGATGGATGGATGGATGGATGGATGGATGGATGGATGGATGGATGGATGGATGGATGGATGGATGGATGGATGGATGGATAATTGGATGGATGGATGGATGGATGGATTGATGGATGGATGGATGGATGGATGGATGGATGGATGGATGGATGGATGGATGGATGGATCAATGGATGGTTAGATCCATGGATAGTTGGTTGGTTGGATGGTTAGATCCATGGATAGTTGGTTGGTTGGATGGTTAGTTGGATGGATGGATGAATGGATGGATGGATGGATCAATGGGTGGATAGATCAATGGATGGTTAGATCCATGGATAGTTAGTTGGTTGGATGGTTGAATGGATGGATGGATGGTTGGTTTGATGGATGGATTGATAAATGGTTGGATGGATGGTGGATAGATGGATGGATGGATCGATGGGTTGATGGATGGATCAGTGGATGGATCAACTGATGGTTGAGTGTTTGGTTGGATGGTTGGTGGGATGAATGGATGTAAGGACCGATCGATGGATCGATGGATGGTTGGTTGTTCGGATGGATGGATGGATGGATGGATGGATGGATGGTTGAATGGATGGATAGATGGATGGATCAATGGATAGATGGATGAATTCCATATGGATCTGTTAAAACATAGCAATCACCACTGACAAAACATTTTCATTAATGCATTATTGTTCATCTGGTCACTTTCTAGCTACAATACTGCAACCTAAACGTGTAACTGACGCAACATACTGATTGATTATATTTACAAGTGTTTGACGCTTCCTGTACGATCTGAATAGTACAGAATTTTTTTTAAGTATGTTGTATGGAGGGTTGGTTGGAATGTTGGATGGATTTTGTAGTAGAGCTAGCACTATCACCAACATCAAAAGTATTGTCATCATCATCGTCCACACGGATGGATGGTTGGCTGGCTGGCTGGCTGGCTGGATGGATGGATGGATGGATGTATGCCTGGATGGTTGGATGCATGTCATGTGAAAATAAACGTGCTGGGAATTCTAGTAATTGGAGGGACACGTAACAAATATGTTTTTTACTACTGGACTATTATAATGAAAGCGTTGATGAAGATACTAAATCCTGTCAGCTAGAAGGGGAACGGACATTATCCCCCGGACATTGTCCCCCCTGGACATTGTCCCCTTCCCGATTTTGCGTAGGACATTATCCCCCCAGGACATTGTCCCCCCTCTGTGTAAATAGCCTATAGTCTGCATGTCATTGATAAACCTTAATTGCCGTTTTTGTTGGCTATTTCATTCAGGTGTAGGCCTAAACTTAAGACTTGTTAATGTCACTCAGTTCATAAGCAGTACGAAAGTTAAGACTTGTTAGTGTCAGTCGGTGAATCAGTTATAAAGTGAAGACTAGTTAGTGTCATTTAGACGAGTTTATGTCGTTCATTTCTTAACTGAAAGACTTGTTAATGTCATTCACTTAAATAAAAACTTAATTTAATCAACGGAGAATATAACAAAATTTTGGTTTTCACTTTCATTTTGGGCGATCCACTGCATAGCTTCCTTGATCGCCGTCAGTTCTGCAGCGTAGACACTCGAGTAATCGCACAGTCGCATTTGTTGGTATACATGCTCGCTTGGTATGGCAAACGCTGCAGCGGCTACATTGCCCGCTTTTGAGCCGTCTGTGTATATACAAGTGTGATGTTGGTATTTTTGTATTGTCTCTAGCACAAATTGTCTCGTGCAGTCTGGATGATCTACCTTTTTGTTTTGTGATTTTCGGAGGCTGGTGTTAACCTTAATGGTTTTATTTACCCAGGGTGGATTTAGGGAGAAAGATGGGCCTTTAAAAGATGTGTTTAAGGATGATAGGAATTCAAAGGTTCGTGTATAGATGGATTTGACCTTGCTATGTCTGGTCCTGTATTCATTGGTCCAGTGTTGCTGTAGTGTGTCACTGACTGGGCTTAGGGCACTGCCTTTAATTTTTGTGATGAATTTCAACGCGATCTGCAGGTATCTTAAATGCAACCTGGTATTCTGTGTGTATTTCCTTTTTAACGACTAGCTGTGTGGTAACAAAGACCATTAGCGTCGCCCTCCTCCGTGATCCAGGCTTGGGACTGGCACTGTCAGAAAGCGAACAGTGGCGGAGTTCACCCGGTATTCTACAGAGCTTGTCTGTTTTTATACACGTGGCCTATATTTGAGTCTTGCCGACGCTAGGTCGAGCGGTACAGCAGTCAGCCTGTAAGACTTATAGTGACCAGTTGGGGCGGCTAAGGTCAGCGACCTCGGCCGACTGCAAATTGAGGGTTACTGAGCCATCGTTGGGGGAAGAGAAGAAAGTGAAAGAGAGAGTGAGAGAGACAGAGATAGAGGCAGAGACATAGAGAGACAGAGACAGACAGAGAGACTCAGAAAGAAAGACAGACATGCAGACAGACAGACATTTCTTAATGTTTCCCCATGTATATTCCACTTGTGGATTTCTGAAAATGTGCTATTAATTTCTATTATTGTTATTGTTATAATCATTATTAAACCCTATTAGGCCATCATTATTACTATTATCGTCATCATTATCATCATCGTCGTCGTCTTCATCGTCGCCCTTTATGCTACTACTACTGCCATACTACACCTCGTATATTTTTGTAAATGTATCATTATTATTATTTTTTACCCGAGGTAAATTATTATTATTATTATTATTATTATTATTATTATTATTATTATTATTATTATAATTATAATAATAATTATTATTATTATAATAATAATAATTATTATTATTATTATTAATTTTAATATACGGGCTTCTGTTTCTGTTGCCATAATCATTTCTCACTCAGAAGCGCCATTACCTTCTAGATATCGACATTGTGGGGCGCGGTGTTGCAGAGGTATGTTCGGTGCCCTGCAGTCGGAGGGTTGCGGGTTCGAATCCGCCTCAAGACGCCGCGTAGGGACCCTGGGCAAGTCCTTCGCAGACTTCGGTGAAGGCCCTACTAATCTAATTTTAGAAACATAGGCCTACCTATGTACATGAATTTAAATGCACTGGCATGTTATTCACTGAACCAAACTGCCTGTCAAAATAACCGATCTTCCCATTGTCCATCTCTCTTTCCTCTCCATGACATTTGGAAGACTAGGTTCACTGCAGCTTCTTACTTGTTTAAAGTTTAGGAGACTGCAGCTTTATATTATTACACGGTATATTAGTCGAAGTCATTAATGTCAGTGTTTCTATGATAATGATGATGATGATGATGACGACTAAGACGACGACGACGATGACGATGATGATTACGACGACGATGATGATGATCACGAAGAGGACGACGACGATGATTATAATGATGACTACAATGATGATAATGACTATAATGATGATGAGTTATGTTAACTATAATGCTGATGCTGCTGCTGATGATTGTGATGATGACAACGACTGTAATGGTGATGATGATGACGATAATGATGACGATTATGGTCATGATAAACCGCTGCTGCTGCTGCTGCTGCTGATGATGATGGTGGTGATGACGATGATGACGACGACGATGATGATGATGATTCATTGCCAATATGTTCGAACGGTTTATAGGTTTATCTATTTGTATGGATTTCTGGTCATTTACTTCAAAGCATCTCTTTCTAAAGGTTACGATATATTGTGGCCTATACATGTAGATTAGGATTTCAGGTTCTGACTTGTATTAACAATTCCACTTGGAATCGGCTGTCGCTTACGTTACGCTTGCTGCCCCGGAATGATTTGTCTGCTTTCTACCAACAGTACTGTTAAAGTCCTTTCTGTTTGGCTGTGGCAGGGCTGGGAGCGCCTCTGAGTAGGTTTCTTGAAGAGGCGCTATATAAATATCCTGAAGGAATGAATGAATGAAAGTATCTTTTGGAGTGGAATATGACAGCAGAATGTCCATAAATGTTTTGTCAAGACTTTACGAGCAGTACTGCTGTTGGTTATTATTTGGTGAGAAAGCACTTGAGGTGCTTACATATTATATATTATTTGACCAAGACCGAGACCAAGACCGCGTGATCCAAGACCAAGACCGAGACCAAGACCGCGTGATCCAAGACCAAGAACGAGACCAAGACCGCGTGGTCCAAGACCGAGAGACCGAGACCAAGACCGCATCGTCCAGGACCAAGATCTGAGCCTCAAGACCATAAACTCAATTCTCAGTTGTAGTGTTACATATTCCCATCAGATGCTTATTATATTTATAGTTATGGTTTTTGTCCCCAAGTCTTCGAGGTCTCATGAAGAGCACACTATAGCTAAAGGCACACTGAGTAGGTGCAGGTGTTGCGGAATACAAGAAACTTTACCAGTAGAGAAAAATTCCCCTCCAAATACCTTATCTGAATCGTTTACCCGGCTACTGATTTGCCTCGAGAAACTGCATCAGTGTAAGCTTAACTAGTCACTAAAGCACCAGAGGTCATGGGAAACTGTGCCTCAACGCGGTCTTCTCTCGCTTTGTCCTATAGGGCCTATAGGCGGATCGTCGCATGAATTCGAAGCTATCTCAGAAGTCTCTGAATAACCGAAAATATCGACAACATTTAACAAATAATCCACTCTAGTTCCCACCAAAGGCCAAAACAAAGGCGCAATTGAAGACCAAAGGCGAATGACCGAGACCAGACGCCCAAGACCAAGACCACACCTTTAAGACCAACCGAGACCAAGACCAAGACCGCACCTTTAAAGACCGAGACCAAGTCTCGAGACGGTCTCGAGACCAAGACCGCGGTCTCGAGACCACATCACTGACAAAAACGGCAATTAAGGTTTAGGCAGAGACATAGACAGACAGAGACAGACAGAGAGAGATAGAGAGACTCAGAAAGAAAGACAGACATGCAGACAGACAGACATTTCTTAATGTTTCCCCATGTATATTCCACTTGTGGATTTCTGAAAATGTGCTATTAATTTCTATTATTGTTATTGTTATAATCATTATTAAACCCTATTAGGCCATCATTATTACTATTATCGTTATCATCATCATCGTCGTCGTCTTCATCGTCGCCCTTTATGCTACTACTACTGCCATACTACACCTCGTATATTTTTGTAAATGTATTATTATTATTATTATTATTATTATTATTATTATTATTATTATTATTATTATAATTATTATAATTATATTATCATTATTATTATTATACTAATGGTCGTAATAATACATTATTATTATTATTATTATTATTATTATTATATTATTATTATTATTATTAATTTTAATTATTAATTTTAATACACAGGCTTCTGTTTCTGTTGCCATAATCATTTCTCACTCAGAAGCGCCATTACCTTCTAGATATCGACATTGTGGGGCGCGGTGGTGCAGAGGTATGTTCGGTGCCCTGCAGTCGGAGGGTTGCGGGTTCGAATCCGCCTCAAGCCGCCGCGTAGGGACCCTGGGCAAGTCCTTCGCAGACTTCGGTGAAGGCCCTACTAATCTCATTTTAGAAACATAGGCCTACCTATGTACATGAATTTAAATGCACTGGCATGTTATTCACTGAACCAAACTGCCTGTCAAAATAACCGATCTTCCCATTGTCCATCTCTCTTTCCTCTCCAAGACATTTGGAAGACTAGGTTCACTGCAGCTTCTTACTTGTTTAGTTTAGGAGACTGCAGCTTTATATTATTACACGGTATATTAGTCGAAGTCATTAATGTCAGTGTTTAAATGATAATGATGATGATGATGACGACTAAGACGACGACGACGATGACGATGATGATTACGACGACGATGATGATGATCACGAAGAGGACGACGACGATGATTATAATGATGACTACAATGATGATAATGACTATAATGATGATGAGTTATGTTAACTATAATGTTGATGCTGCTGCTGATGATGATTGTGATGATGACAACGACTGTAATGGAGATGAAGATGACGATAATGATGACGATTATGGTCATGGTAAACCGCTACTGCTGCTGCTGCTGCTGATGATGATGGTGGTGATGACGATGATGACGACGACGACGATGATGATGATGATTCATTGCCAATATGTTCGAACGGTTTATAGGTTTATCTATTTGTATGGATTTCTGGTCATTTACTTCAAAGCATCTCTTTCTAAAGGTTACGATATATTGTGGCCTATACATGTAGGTTAGGATTTCAGGTTCTGAATTGTATTAACAAGTATCTTTTGGAGTGGAATATGACAGCAGAATGTTCATAAATGTTTTGTCAAGACTTTACGAGCAGTACTGCTGTTGATTATTATTTGGTGAGAAAGCACTTGAGGTGCTTACATATTATATATTATTTGTACATATTCATGGGCGCCGACTCTGCGAGGCCCGTGAGTGCTCAGCACCACCAGAAATGGGCCATGCGAGGCCCGCCTATGGATGGGCACCACCAGAAATCAGCCAGCAACATGTGCTTTTTAAGAGATTATTTCTCTGATGGGATTGCTTATCTATGACTACAAAAATCATTCCGTCTTTTATAAAGCGGTGGTTATAGATTTCTAGGTTATCGCGCATGCGCATAGCCTATTAAGGACTGATAGGTGGCAACATTTTGTTCCACATTACGCAGGCCTACAACAAGTAGGCCTATAAATTATTAATGAGAGCCGCAGCTGCCGCTCACATGTGATTCATGTTTATAAACCCATGCCTAATTACCTGAATCGCCCGATCTGATTCACAATCAAAATGCCTACAATATTGCTTTTCGGAGTTAAATGCCATGCAATAAAATTCAGATAGTTTATTTTATTTATTTATTTCTCCATTTCTATAGCGCCCCTTCAAGCTTAGTACTCAAAGGCGCTCCCGACTACAGCGCGGACACTGCATGGTAGTTTCACGCCGAAGCGCTGAGAAATTGCGAGTGAAGTAGGCCTACTTGTTCAAGGTCGCTACGAGGCGACTTGATCTGAATTCGAACCTCAAATCTTCCGGCTTCAAGGCAGCGACGCCACCACTACACCACCGCGCCCCACAAAGGCAATGAGGACAATTAGGGGAGTTCTGGATTCACAACGTTCAGTTAGTGTCATGGTTTCGTGGATTAATACTTCGCAATTTTTGGCAAACGCATTGGCTTGTCTGTGAAAAGCATGAATAGGTTTAATTTAAGTAATGGGATAAAAGAGTGCATCAGTCGTCTGCAATTCTGACCAATATTGTCCACGAGACTACAGTAGTCATCGGCGCCGCCGTCATCCGCCGCCGCCGCCAGTCGCTAAGCCCTCAAGTCGAAGTCAGTCGCTAAGGCTATCGACTGCTATCGACTTTGTCCACTTAATATATCAGCAGTTATTTATTTACTACCTTACTGGCTACCTAGTACTACTTACTTACTTTACTAGATATACACTAACTTCCAAGGAGTCCATATTTAGACTTACTATCAACCATCGAAGCCTAATATACGTCGATGCTGTCAATTAACAGTCTGATTTTTCTGTCACGTTATCTAGCGTGGCGTATTTCTTTGGGTGTAGGACATTGTCCCCCTGGACATTGTCCCCCGGACATTGTCCCCCCGGACATTGTCCCCCCTGGACATTGTCCCCCCCAGGGTAGGACATTATCCCCCCCAGTCTAAGATATAATCGTATAATATTCTTGCGGAATATATACATAATATACATGTAGAAATATATATACATATATGCACACATAGATATGTATATATGTATATATATGTACGTATATGTACGTATATATATGTACAATAGGTATATATATGTATGTATGTGTGTGTATATATATGTATATATATGTATATATATGTATGTATATATGTACAATATGTATATATAAATATATATATGTGTGTATATATATGTATATATATGTATATATATGTATATATAATTTTATATATGTATATATATGTAAGTATATATGTATATATATATATACATGTACATATCTAAGTATGTATAAGTTGTATATATATATATATATGTATATATATGTACATATATATGTGCATATATATATGTACATATATATACATATATATATTAATATGTGCATATATATACATATTTATATATATACATATCTACCTATATATATATCAATGACATGCAGAGGCTATTTACACAGAGGGGGGAATGTCCGGGGGATAATGTCCTACGCAAAATGGGGGGGACAATGTCCAGGGGGGGACAATGTCCGGGGACATGTCCGGGGATAATGTCCAGGGGGACAATGTCCGTTCCCCTATTTCTTTAATTGAAAATGGCGTCTTTTCGAAGCAAACGTTGCGTTGAAAATATGCTGGTTTCAGTGTCTTTAAACACGGTATACAACTAAAGATGATCCGGAAAAATTTATAATATGGATTTGTGAAATTAGGGAAAATAGGCGTCCATTTGCCCTTTCGAGAGAAATCCGGTGTTTGGGTCCATTTGGCGAACTACTGGTAAGTCTAGGTGAGACATACATGTACCTACAATATGCGTATTAATATAGGCAGACTTGAATGCTGCATGCTTTAGTTTCTTATCTGATCTAAATGTAACGCGATAATGGTTTGATAATTTTGACTTGGTTGGTGCATAGACCAATATTTGCTATTAATTTAGATGTCCCACCGCTTTATTTGGCCACAACCCATGACGTGCAGCGAAACGTGACTTTACAGTAAAATGCATTTTATTGTTAGGTAACTAATAGAGGTACCCGAGAAGTCGATATCAAGTCGCTAAGTCAGTCGATAAGCCTAAGCGACATAGTCAGTCGATAAAGCAAGTGACTTGGTCAAGTCAGTCGCTAAGTCAGTCGCTAACTCTCCAAGTCAGTCGCTAACGCTTCTGTTAGCGACTCCGGGGACTAGACTACAGTCCAAATCGACAAAGTCGATCGGTCGCTCGTGGGCAGAGCCAAGTCGATGGTAGCACATGACTCGATCGACTGCGGGGTATGAAACACCGGACTGAGGGGTGACACAGGTCCTCTGAAGAAGCCAGTAATCGGCCGACCGGCTGACCATTGGACCATGTTCAGATGTGATTGATCCGAAAATAGGAAGAGCCAAAAGTCAGGCACAAGTGACTGAACAACGGCAGGCGTGGGCAAGGAAGAATCCTTCTTGCTGCTGCTAGGTGGGAAGGAGAGTGCATGGTCATTTCTGGTGTAGAGAACAGGGTAGAATTGCCCTTGGTGAGAGAAAGCAAGAGAAGGCTTTCCTGGTCAGGGCCTAGATTAAGGATTAAATTATTATATTAGCCTTGAAGAATTTTTGTAGTAGGCTAGTATCTGGCATTGAAGGTAAACAGGACAAGGTCAAGGAAACGGAACACATTTTATGACCTGGGGCGAAAATGGGCCTCAGGTTGTTTTCTAGTAGCAGGAAGGCATCCTGCGCCCTTAGTGATATTCTTGTCTGTGACCTTTATTTAACAGTGCAAAATTCTGTTGGGACCGTGTGAATATATATAGACAATGTCATAAGCCTAACTGTACAATTGTGATAATTATTTTTTTCAAAAATAAGAACCACATGCCTGTGAACGTCTTCTTTTATAAGTAATAAGATTTTATTTCGTAGGCCTACATCTGTGTTTTCTGTAGTTTGATGTTGGTATGCAAAACTACGCTAATTGGATAAGCGGCCACATGCTTGTATCCACAACCATGACACACCTACACACAGACTGGTGCCCCTCTTTGTCCACTGTGCTTTGTGTATGTGGCAAGTTCTAAACAGCTTCTGACTAGTGTTGTTTTAATAATGTCTCAATTTTAGTTTCAGTTTTAGTTATGATTGTTAGTCTTCATTTTTAGTTTTAGTTTTAGTTTTTATTGTGTGTCAATATTAGTTTTAGTTTTCGTTTTAGTTTTTATGGATCAATTTTCGTTTTAGTTTTAGTTTTAGTACGCTAATTTTAGTTTTAGTTTTAGTTTTAGTAAGTTTGTTTCAGTTTTAGTTGCAGTAATTTAATTTCAGTTTAAGTTTTACCAATTATTTAATTCCATTTAAATTTTAGACACAAAAACTAAATATTCAGGGTTTGGTTGTCCCAGCACCACCAGTCACTTGAAGTCTGCTAATTTCTCATATTAGTGTTCCTAATTATTCGCCATTATTGTATGGGTTTTAGTTGAACACAGCACTTTGTCGCATCAAGCTCAATACTATAATAGTAATAATCCCAAACAGGGCTGTCCTTTGGTCGACCATTGATACTCGTCACGCTGCAAGTCAGAGACGAGTGAGGCCTTCGACATTACTGCATTAATTAAGTGAGCTTGTCGCAGTAAAGTACCACAGCTTTTGTTAAAATCGAAATAGATGAATTCTTAGCGGAAAGTAAATTAAGAAAAACTGGAAGTAGCAACACTTCGTACTCGTTCTCGTGTCTTATATTAGATGAACAGATGTTAGCAGAGCATAACGTTTGCACATAATGCACAAGGCAGTACAATACAATTAGGTAAGTAAAGAAAAATTTTAAAAATTATTTTTGATAAATATAGTTTTAGTTTTCGTTTGATCAATTTTCGTTTCGTTTTAGTTTTTATTGCTACAAATTTCGTTTTAGTTTTAGTTTTCGTTGTCTGCGTATTTTTATAGATTTAGTTTTAGTTTTCGTCAACGAAAACGTTCAATGCCCCTCGTTAATCCACATTTTCGTTGTGTATTTGGCAAGTTCTAAACAACACTACTTCTGACACAGACCGACCGAATTGACCTTTGCTAGGGTCATATCCAACCCTTTCTGCAATGACTCATTCATCTGGCATCTTCTATGAAGGCGTAAACAGGTTAACTCCACACAGGCATGCCCTGCGGGGACAGCGTGTGGAACTCCTTTTTCGGCGTACTTTTACAAAAACCGTTTGCAGTGAAATGTCCAAATGTTCCCACATGGAATTTGTGAGGGAGCAATACACATATACAGATAGCCAACTTACCACGCATTGACGGAAGGCTACATAATGAATATATTAGAGCATATTTCCCACCAGATGGCCGGATTTTACGAAAATGTTCATCAGGGCAGAGTGTGTGGATTGTGTGTGCACACGATACACACAGAATCCACACACATTGTGAGGACATGACCCCACAGAGAAAACTCAATTTTACACTGGATGTGCACAAATCAAGCAATTATTAGTCTTTTCCTTAAATGGACTTCCAAATTGTCCCCAGAAGGAAGCGTGACCCCACTAGGTAGCTTTTGAACTGAAGAAAGGCAGCGTAAGGTAGTGAATACAAGCACACACACACACACACAACACACACACACACACACACACACACACGGTCTATATATATGTGTGTTTGCATGTCTGAAGGTAAATCATTAGTGTACATTCATGTAGCGGCTCTTCAAGAAAAACTCTTCAGATCTGACCATATCAGACGACGATCAGATGAAATGGTCTTCAAGTATAGAAATGAGAAACAGCTGATGCCGCAGATTGCGTGGAATCCTGCACGAAACTGAAGGACGCATACCAATGCGAATGTATAGTTGAGGGAATACAGGGCAGTAGCACAACCACGTCATCCTGTTTAGGATGAAGAGCGAAGAGTGACACTGAAATACATGTACATCGTTACGTAATCAGGCACGTAGCGAGACTTGAATTCAAGAGAAGGCACTTCACAGACCATTGGCAAAATCCAGGTCATTGAGGTCAGTAGTCAATGGAAGTTCCAGTATCTAAAAAAGCAAGAGGAGGCAACTGCCTACTCGTGCCTCAATGTAGCTATGCCTATGAATGTAGCTATGCGCGTCTTCTCATGCATGGCCAATATCGGATGGAACACAACCGACCGGTGGCATCAGGGTAGACACACTCAATGCGTCTTCTCATGCATGGCCAATATCGATCGTCAGCTCGTGTATCTAGAGATACGACCAAACTCGAGGTTACTGTATTCGACCAATTAGTCGAGCGCAGCCGATAAAGGAGGAGGGCAACGTTAGTCACTTTTAGAATGAAATAAGGTCTTTAAACAGATACTGTCCGTCTTAACATGCCAAGATGTCAATTTATGGCTTCATGTCACACCTAAGTCACACAGATAAGACTAGAGAAGAAGATAAATGGCATTTAAAAGTGAAGCCGAGAAGTAATGTAATGTAATTAGCAACTTCTATTGCGCCGGTGTCTCAATGCACAAGGCATCAACCGATGGCACACCAAAACCAAGCTGTAATCAGGTCAACATCCAAAAGATCAGTCCGTAAGAGACAGAGAGACAGCCTACGGTGGATAAGCAACCGATTCTACCAAAGTTTCGATCAACTTTGCAGAAAAGCAGACTCTAACCTCTTTTCTACCATCATCAGCAACCCTGCACATGTATTACATCAACTACTGCCTCCCGAGAAAACTGTTTCATACTGCTACGCCCCAGAACCCACAATAGAATAATACCTAAGGCAAACTCTATCTCGTAAAACATTTGTCACACGGATGCTTTATACTTAATTTTTTTTATATTTGATGATTTTTGTACACCAAAATGCGGTTAGCAGTTGGTTTTTCAATAAAGGATATACTTACTTACTTACTTACTTAAACATTGAAATCCGCTAGATTAGGCCTACTAAAATATTATTTTCTTCTTAGACACCTTTAAATTTTCATTTCTTATTTTATAAATGCCGTTTCCATTCAATCGTTAATTGATTTTGTGCATACGTTAGCTCAGTGCTTCCCAAACTGTTCAGTGTCACGGACCGGCAGAAACTTACCCACTGCAGGATGACCAGTGTCAAATTTATTAATTAGTTCTCTTTTTCGATCACCTAATATAAATTCCTCAACGATGTTTTAAAATCAATTTAAATGCATGTTTAGCCAATTTTATCACTCTATTTCCCTTTAAATGTTAGTCTTATAGGTGTTTGCTGTTATGACTTTTAAAAATATATTAGCCATATCCTGATTCGGAGACAATTCACCAGTCTCTTGACTCACTCTGACACTCTGCGGACCGGCAACTGAATGCTCGCGGACCAGCACCGGTCCGCGGACCACCACTTTGGGAAGCACTGGCTTAGCTTATCAATTTAGGCAAGATAGTAAGGTAATTGTCAACGGCCTGCAGCAAAAAGATGTCGTTAAACAGTGCGAACTACCACTCGCATAACAAACTCGGCCACTGCCCAATGTGCCCATTATTCGAGAGTGCCAGACTCAATTCTGGATGAAGCAGCAGGGCGACGCTTTCATGTATTGTTAGCACAGTATTAGAATATTAACTAACTAACGCGCAACATTACTATTCATCGGAATGCAATTCATGCCAGAAGTCAAAGGCATTGCCATCTGCGAGATGAAGATCCATGAGTCTGATATTTAAACGACAGACATCTGACAGCTGCACGAAGAAGAAGGACCAGTGGTTGGTTTACGAGGTCCTATTCACAACAACCTCTCCTGGTCCATTGAACTCAGTTCAGTGCAGACCAGAGTCATCGAGTTAAAGCCTGGAGGACAGATAGATGTATCGGCGATGAGGGAGAGAGTGGCCAATCCCATTCGCTGCCAGCGAATCGCTGGTATACCCACTCATCCCTCCACGACGAAATAGCTGTCACGTCCAACGAAACTGGGTGTCTCGAGAAAAGGTTTGTGACGGGTGAGCAGTGATACTGTCATAGAGTGGTAAATCTTTCTTCGCACCCATTACAAATTTATTGTATATGATTGTGGCCTACAACGCCCTTCAAACATCTCAACCCTCTTTCATTCGCCGGCTATCCACCATCCAACCGCCCAGGTGTACTCGCTCTGCATCATAATTATCTTTCACTATCACGGTCACCGAAATTCTGCAACCACTCCTTAGTCTATGCTGTACCAGGCCTTGGAATGAATTCCCAAAAGACCTCCGACAGTTTACACATCCTCCTATCTCGCCTGTTAACATCATCTCTTCTCCGATTGCACTCTCCTTTTTATTATCCATCTAGTTTAACTTACGGAAATCTTGCTTGCTTGCTTGAGCCACAGGCTAAAAAGTCAAATCTTGCGACGACTAATTCGATCACTTACAATCATTCAATCGTCCTGAAACTTGGCAGATAGACTCGCCCTCGCAGACACTTCATTCTATAAAAATTTCAGCTCCCCAAAAAAGGCAAGCTTATAGAATCGGGGACTCAAATTTTCGAATCAGGGAATCCCCTTTTCCGATACGCAGCGTTGTCATTGGCCGCAACAAAAACGGGCGCGCTGCCTGATTAAACGCACGCTATGACGTAAAATGACCGCGGACTATTTTCAGAGTACACGTTATAGGATACTAGATGGATATAGTAAAAAAAACTTTGTTTTTACGGGCTGTATTTTATCTACTTTCCACTCACGACTGAAAACCGAACTCCTCAAGCTTTCCTATCCTGGCTCTACTCCTGCGCCACCACACGACCACCATCATCACCGATTACCACCGTAACACCATGATGCTCTCCGGCTTCTGACCTGGCATCGGAACGGACAAGCTATCTGTATAGAGCGGTCTTGACTTGATATAGCGCCAGTATTTAAGGTGGTCTTCCTAACGCGGCTCTGGTGCAGCGCTGAGAAATTTAGAAGATTTGCGTGACATTACATTACATTCCAGTTAAAACCTATGCATTTCCAATCAGTGTTTAATTAACGATATCTTATGTCTGCCGTTGACATCGACTTTATCTTAAGTATTTTCAAAAGTGAACGGGTCAAGAACATAAATCACAACCTATAATGGAAAATTTACAACTCTTAAAAGGTGTCTAATGAGAAGACGATTACATTTAGGTTAATATTTTTATTTTATTCTTTGCTGTGACCATAGCACTGTTATTCCTTCGTTGTTTGAAGTCTTTCTTATATCCTCTCAGCAATTACGCTGAGAGCACCTTTGAATAGGCCTGGCTAGAATGTGCGTGAGGCGCTTTATAAATTCTCAGATATGATACTATAATAACATGGAGAGCTAATGTGATTTGCTGCAATTTAGGCCTAGTATACTCTGTCTCATCATACCCTTGAGCGGTGTTTGACAAGTTCACTGGGGGGGGGGGGTTCCCACCAGCCCTCTCAAATTCTCAACCAGTCCTTGCCTTTCCCAACCAGTGACTTTTGTCCTTTTTAGTCCCACCAGTTGCCACCGATGATTAAATGATTAATGATTTGATCTTATTATGACCTTGATAAACCATAAATGCAAACCATAGAAAACGTTAAAATAATTTCTATATAATATTTTTGGTCACCAATACAATATCTTGCTAGTATGAACTCTCACACGATCAATGCACTACTTCACATTGCCTTAAATGGAGTGGGAATAGCTCACTACGATCCAAGAATGCGTGTCTATTACGGCGTGATGTAAGTACCTTTCGAAATGCAACTCTTCGTCAGCTGTTTTGCGACTGCAATGTATTCAGCCAGTTTCTTGATGATTTCATCAAAGACTAAAACTTGAGAACATTGGAAATGGCAAATAAATGTGGGGAACAGGAAAGTCGCCGTAAAAAATGTAATAACTTCAAGATGCAGTTAAATTGACAATATTCATAGTTTTCGCTATTTACACACCTTTTAATAATGTTTATAGCTATATAAGTTGCTCATGTTTAGCTCAAATTACATGTTGACCCTCATAAACTCCGCGACTGAGGAGCAGAATAACGTGAAAAATCTTTGTTAACACACAAACGACCAAGATGTTCCCAAACAAGAAATTCTACATATAATACCAAGGATAAGACGCTGCTTATTTCAGCTATCCTAAAAGATAAATGTAATAGTTATAAATCAGAATTTAATTTAAAATCTCTGCTTGATACAGGATGTTTGAAGAGTACAGTATATAATCTTATTAAAATCATTAATAAAGGAAAAATACTATAATTATTCTCATAATAATAATAATAATAATAATAACAGTGACAATTTATATGGCGCCGTAACACAGTCATGCCGTTACAAGAAAATGTTGAATGAAATGTTTAATTAAGTTATCCTGTTATGTACATAACTGTTAATGTGCTGAAATTCTGTTTGCAAATAGCATTACATGTTATTATAGAAAACTTAGAAATACTGTAAATAACTTTGTAAACATAATATTTGAAAAGAGCTGATATAGCCAAAAAAGAGCTGAAATAGCCAAAAAAGAGCTGAAATAGCAAAAAAAGAGCTGAAATAGCCAAAAAAAAAGAGCTGAAATAGCAAAAAAAGAGCTGAAACAGCCAGAAAAACAAACAAAACAAAACAAAACAGAAAAAAGAAAAAGAAAAAAATATAGAGAATTGAAATAAAAAGAGCCAATGGGCCAAACAGAAAGGAAATACAATAGAAACACAAAGACGTCAACGGCCATAGTAGCCAAAGGATGTCGTTAAACAAATGGAATCATCATCATCTGCTTCCAAGCACATCAATTTCTCATTGTTAGTTTGCATGTAGCCTATACTTCTTAACCTTAGCCTACTCAGTCAATTGCCTTTGCTTCATGTAAAATTCAGAATAAGATTTAAACTGCCTGTCTGGCGTATTATAAATCCTTACAACGAGTTTTGCAATCTGACTTCAACCACAATCTCTTTTTAAATCATTCCCATCAGTCTGCGACCTTCAGTTATGGCTATCTTAGCTGAGCCACGATGAGGAACGGCGCTGAACTCTGTCAATTCCATGTTGTTTGCCTCAAGGAATGTAACCGATCACCAATCCTTCTGCGATGCTCGATTTTTTTTAATTGATTTAGCCATTTAGGCCTATTGGCAAAGCATAGATTATTATCGCAATAAGAGCAAATTATTCAAAATTAAGACTCGCATTGATTGATGGAGAAGTCTAGAGGTCAAATCAAACGCGAAAGAAGGGACAGGCTCAGGCTGGATTGGCTTATTTCCAGATTTGACCATCTACTGCCTCTAAGAAAAATCTCCATTCTAGTTCAGTTTCTGCTTGGCTATAATTACAGGGCAAGGTCGCCTAAGTCCTTGAACACCGCAAGATGTCGTTAAACGCAGATAGGTATTCAGACTGTTTTATAAGTGACCTAATTAAAGAACAAAATTTGAGAATACTGAAAATAATACATAAAATGTGGAGCACAGGAAGATTAACGGCAAGTTAGTAACAGCGTCGAGATGTTGTTAAACTAAAACCACCAATTGGGCGCTGTTTGCACACCTTTTAATCATGTTATTTATCAATATATATTCCTCATTAATTTTTCGCTTTAGCAGTAGTTGTTCCATAAACCTTTCTGCGCATTATAAAGCCTTCATTCCGCCACTACGCCAACTGTGGTAGTACCAGTCCCAAGTATGGATAAAAGAGGAGGGCAATGCTGATCATCTTTGTTCTATTAAAGTGTCGTTCAACAGCAACTAACCTATCCTAACCTATAGCTCCGCTGGTCTTTGCGCATATTTCACAAAAATGAAATCTTTTATTATTATGATCATTATAACACGATTTTCAATGCGAAAAACACTTAATTATTTAGGTAAGTCCTTCACCATTATTTTATTTTTAAAGTTGTCACGTGTTCACGAATAGCCATTCTACTGGGGTTGCTTTCGACAGCCTCGTTAGTCTCCGTATCAGCAATTTAAAATCTTGCTCCTTCTGTAAAAATTCTCGCTGGATGCCGACTACCTAAATAATTCAATAAAGAATATACTTATTTACTTACTTTAACCATACGAACCAATGCAGTGTTTATTTATAATACGAAATTTACATAAATACATAGCGTCTTTTCTGGCGTGCATACTAGAAAAAGTCGCTAAGATGACAATGAATTGTTAAAGCAGACCCACGGGGGAAAGACAAAGAGGAGGAGGAGAAGGAGGACGAGGAGGACGAGGAGGACGAGAAGGAGGAGGAAGAGGAGGAGAAGGAGGAGGACGAGGAGCAGGAGGAGGAGGCGGCGGAGGAGGAGAAGGAGGAAGAGGAGGAGGAGAGGAGACGGAATAGGAGGAGGAGAGGAAACGGAATAGGAGGAGGACAGTGTTATTTATATTAACTGTAACTGTAACTGAAATAGCAAAATAACTGAAAAATGTTGGTCAGTTAACTGTAACTGTAACTGAAACTGAAAAAAAACTGAATAACTGAAACTGTAATAGTAACTGAAAACCGAAAACTGTATAACTGAAAAATAACAAAAGTTAACTGAAAAATAAAACATGAGTGTTTTTCTTACTTACTTTTTGAATGGTAATCCTACTCTAGTCTACGGACAGTTTTCTATACTCATTTCACTTCTAGTTTCTTTTCAGTTTTCTATGCTTGTTTCACTTCTGGTTCCTTTCAGTCTTCTATGCTAGTCACTTCTGCTTACTTTTCAGTTTTCTATATTCGTTTCACTTCCGGTTCCTTTTCCTTTCGTTATGTTGTCGTTGGCGCTAAACCGTAAATTCGCAAAACAATCCACAACTACGAGAATAATGTTTAAGCCAAGTAGTGGTCGAAAAGTAGAAAGTGGCGTGTGGGAACATTTTGTTTATGAAGCCGCAGACGACAAAGGTCGATGTTGTGTTCACACTGTTGCTTTAAAGGATGCTGAAAACAACGAGTGTGGCACACTAATTATCTGAACAGAGCAAGTGTTAATCTGGAACGTCGTGTTTTCTTTAAAGTAAACCGAAAATACGTTGATTTGCTGTGTAAATATTTCTGGTAACTGTTCAGAATACTTGTGGTCAGTATGTAATTAGTCATGACTTGTGAAAAAATAACTGATGCTATAACTGAAAAATAAACAGAAATAACTTAAACTGTAACTGAAAAATAAAAAAAATAACTTTTAACTGAAAAATCTGATTTCAGTTAACTGTAACTATAACTTTAACTGAAAAATCATAAATTAGATAACTTTAACTGTAACTGTAACTGAAACCCATAACTGAAATAACACTGGAGGAGGAGGAGGACAATGAAGAGGAGGAGGAGGAGGAGGAGGAGGAGGAAAGGAGACGTAGGAGGAAGCGGCCGCGGAAAAGAAGATGGAGGAGGAGATGGAGCAGAAGCGGTGGAGGAGACGGTGGAGGAGAAGGAGGATTTGTATCTAAGACTATCTAAAGCTCTAACTGAAAGCTGAGAGTATGGCAGAAGCTTTTTCAATAACGCTACGTCAAATCAGAGCGGTTGTTCAAGGATGTCATGTGAAGAAATTACAGCCTCCAGGACTAGAAAGAAAAGATGTTGCAGTGGATTGTGTTTAGATTGAGAGTAATTGGAAAATTACTGAATTGATGGATCAGAGTAAGATTTAATCAGTAAGATGAGGAAAAGAAATGAAATTAATCTAGCATTCGTCGAGAGTGTTGTTTCTTTGATAATAATAATAATAATAATAATAATAATAATAATAATTGGAAAATTACTGAATTGATGGATCAGAGTAAGATTTAATCAGTAGGATGAGGAAAAGAAATGAAATTAATCTAGCATTCGTCGAGAGTGTTGTTTCTGAAATAACACTGGAGGAGGAGGAGGACAATGAAGAGGAGGAGGAGGAGGAAAGGAGACGTAGGAGGAAGTAACTTATTCTATTAAATTCAAGCAACGGTTTCTTGCTCAAAGTGTTATTAACTTCATACTCTCAGCTTTCAGAATCAGAATCAGAATCAGAATCAGAAAAAACTTTATTGCATCAGATAATGTGACCCGTTATACAAATAGTGAATCAAGTTTATTAAACAGGTGTATCACGCTACATGAGGCAAAAGGAGACCCCAAAGGGAGGATTATTCCCGCTAGTTGGGGCGACCTACAAGTTCCGTTACAAACCAATAATAATACGGTCATGAGACAGTCCAGAAATTACGACATTTCGTGAGGACGGAGGAAATCTATAGGTGAACAAAAAAACAACGGTAGGGTGCATACCTTAACTATTAAGAAAGATACAATAAGATAGACACTAGTAACTGCAGGCAACAACACAAAAAATAACATAGTGATTGGGCAAAAATCCCCAAAATAACCTTAACTAAAATCCTTAACTAAAATCCTTACTACTAAAATAAGTAAACTGAGGAGGTAGAGGAGATGCGAAATAAGAGAGAGGAGAGTTGAAAGAAGGAAGAGCGAGAAAGCAGGGAGATCAGAAAGGGAAAGTGAGGAAGAATGCAAGACATGAGAAGAGAGGAGACGAGAAGAGGAAGGGAAAGAAAAAGGAAATGGAAAAGGAGAAGGCTGGCCATTCACAGGGATCCTCCACCACCGGGGAGGTCAGTCAGATGACGCCAAGAGATATGCTTTAAATCTAATCCTAAATAAGTAGATATTTGGCGCAAGGCGGATGTCTAATGGAATGGTATTCCAAAGATTTGGGCCGTAGAACTTGATGCTGAATACTCGTGAATTGGTACGAGCATAGGTTGATCTGAGAGAAGTCGCATTCCTAGTGTTGTGGGAGTGGATTTGAGAACCAGCTATAAAATAGCTATGAAATAAACTCGGGAGAATATTATTTTGAGATTTGTAAACGAACTCTCCGATTTGAACTGCTCTTACTTGCTTCAAGTTTAACAGATTTAATTTCTTAAAGATGTGATGAGTGTGAGAACCCTTTGGGGCACCTGCAATTACTCGGATAGCTTTTTTTGTAAGATAATTAGTTTACTAATTCTTGAGTCGTAGTTGGAGGCCCAGATCATATTGCAGTATGTTAGATATGGGAGGATTAGAGAGTTATATAAATTCAACCTGGCGGCTTCAGGAAGAAGGTGGGAGACCCTATATAGAATACCAATGTTTTTAGCGAGTTTTTTGGCAATGAAATTAATATGTTCTCTCCAGGATAAGTGGCTATCGACCGTAACTCCTAGGAATCTGGCGGACTCGACTCGTAATAATGGGGTTCCTGCCATTTCCAGGGCAAACTCCCTTGGTGATGGTTTTCGATGAGATCTGAATAATATTATGTTTGTTTTGTCAATGTTAAGGGTAAGACGATTGGCTAAGAACCATTAAACTAGAATTAGTTCATTATTAACTATTTGTTGTAGGGTTTCCCAAGAGTGATGCGCGAAGAAGATGTTGGTATCGTCAGCAAATAGGATGAAGTACAGGTTTTTTGAAACGTTTGCAAGGTCATTAATGAATAGGAGGAACAGAAGAGGACCGAGATTGGAGCCTTGGGGGACTCCATATAGTATTTTACGACCCTCTGAAAGTACATCATTGCACATAACCTTCTGAGTACGATCCTGGAAATAGCTGTAGAACCATTTTAAGGTAGAACCCCTAATTCCCAAATTTTCAAGCTTTTTTAGTAGAATAGAATGGTCAACTGTATCGAATGCCTTCGCGAGGTCGATAAAGATACCTACGGCAAATTCATTTGCATCGATTGCTTTTGTAATTCTGTCCTCCATGTCTAATAAAGCCATATAGTTTCATTTCAGTTAGAGCTTTAGATAGTCTTAGATACAAATCCTCCTTCTCCTCCACCGTCTCCTCCACCGCTTCTGCTCCATCTCCTCCTCCATCTTCATTGTCCTCCTCCTCCTCAGTGTTATTTCAGATTTTTCAAAAAAAAAAAAATAATAATAATAATAATAATAATAATAATAATAATAATAATAATAATAATAATAATAATAATAATAATAATAATAATAATAATAATAATAATAATAATAATAATAACAATAACAATAACAATAACAATAATAATAATAATAATAATAATAATAATAATAATAACAACAGCTTTAATAATTTCTAAGAAGACCTGGGGAATGAAGTACCTCAGGGCAAATAATAATAATAATAATAATAATAATAGTAATAATAATAATAATAATAATAATAATAATAATAATAATAATAATAATAATAATAATAATAATCTTTTCTTTATTGAAGCGCCTGACAAACGAACTGAGCTGTTTACATGTTATGCAATTGAAACAACAAATGACAGAAGACATAATATTATACTTAACTACTAACAGAACAGACAGCCTGCAATACACGGCGCTAATAGCAGCCTACAAAGCATGTCCGCCCTACGGGACTCGAACTCGGTACCTCTCACTCTCCATGCCAGTGTGTTATCCAATGCGCTATCGGGGCCCCCGAAGTATTTAGGGAAGCATTCAAGATATGTCAGGTTTAACTTTTTAATAGTAGGCCTAACTTATTCTATTAAATTCAAGCAACGGTTTCTTGCTCAAAGTGTTATTAACTTCAAATAGCCTTGCGTAATAAGATCCCCTTAACTTAAAGCTTAGACACCTTTAAATCGGATCTCTCGACGTTATATGAATCTCATTTTCGTTAAAACATTAGTTACTACTCTAGTCTCAAGGCTACGCGAGAGTTAACAATTACAGCGCATTCAAGAGTATTGCGAAGGCGCTCCATAAATATTCACATACGCACGCATACATACTTACATACATACATGCATACATACATACATCCTCCTCCCCATTGTATGCGTACAACTGATTAACTTAGATCTAGTATTCTTGCGTTTTTTCAGATTGATCCGTCAGCGATACCTCCCAAGTGATAGCCAACCTTTGAACAACTATGCCTTAAAGCCGACACCTGCTTGTTTTCGGCGGTCCTGGCAAACCCGGGCCATGTTCTCCATAGGTTTCTTCCTCCAAAAAAGCTGTTGGCCTATTTCCTTCGACCCCGGTCACATGACCGTGTTTTACCTTTAGCTAATCATAATATGAAAAAAACTTTTATAGTTAGAATGCTTTATTCATATTGACTATTGATTGTTTATTGTTTATTGTATATGATGTATGTACACCAGAATGCGGATTGCAACTGGTTCAATAAAGAATATACTTACTTACTTACATAAAAAATAATAGGCCTATTACTTGTTTCGACACTCGATTCAAACCATGTTAGAACCACTACCATCTACGTATAACAGAATGCTATCCTCAGATAAGGAGAAAAAGCATCGTTGTTGTTTCCGAAAGTTTCTTAACGATTTCCTCCAATTTTGTCCACGTGTTGTTGCTTTCACAGCACAGATTAATTCACCTGCTTATAAATTGATAGAATTTGATATCATCAGCGTCTTCGTTTCATATGAGAGGCTTGGTTTAAGGCCTCTGTGTGAGCTCTTCATAGACACATGCTGTAGATTATGTTTTATTGGATGAAGTGCTTCACTTCAATACATTGTCATTGACTACATGATACAAGTTGTCACCTTTGCATTAAAAACTAAACCAAAAGAGACAGCGCTATGGTCAGTTGAACACCCGTATTTACACTAAAAGTCGGTCTACATGTGTTCCAGCCTAAAAAGCGATCGGTTTCGGTCAAGAGCTGTAATATGCCAAAACTAATCTTTGTCGGCGGCAACGGCCTATGTTGTCATAAGCTGCCGTTAAACTGTGGACACACAGCGATCGGTTTAACTCCGCCACTGCTCGTACTCTGGCAGTGCCAGTCCCAACACTTGATGAAGGAGGAGGGCGACGCTAATGATCCTTGTCGCTAATGATCCTTGTCGTCGCACAGTGTCGTTAAACTGAAACTACTACCTCTGACAATCGGTTTGGTCTTTAAGAGGTGAATAATCGGTAATACGTCAGCAAGGAAGCCTTGACTTAATATTATCTTTAATTTATTTTCATTACAATTACAGATATTTAAGGAGAAATGAGTAATGTTTATATTTTTAAGAATCATTTGCATAATTATTATCGTGAGCTGCTAACGATATCCAGCTGAACTAGGCTACGTGAATATATATATATATATATATATATATATATATATATATATGTATATATATATATATATATATAATAGTCCGTAAGTTGTTAACAATATGGAAATTGGACAATGTATGCATGTATGTTTGTGGGGCGCGGTGGTGTAGGGGTAATCTTCGGTGCCTTGCAGCCGGAGGGTTGCGGGTTCGAATCCACCTCAAGCCGCCGCGTAGGGACCCTGGGCAAGTCCTTCACTCGCAATTGCTCATGCGCTTCGGCGTGAAACTCCGATTCAGTGTCCGCGCTGTAGTCGGGAGCGCCTCTGAGTAGAAATCTTGAAGGGGCGCTATAACAAGTGCTCGAAATGAATGAATGAATGAATGTTTGCGTATGTGATTATTTATGGAGCGCCTCCAAAACCTTTTGGAATACACTGTAATTATTGTATCTTGCGGAGCTTTTAGATCTCACATACATTCAAATTTGGAAGTAATGTAATTTCATTGACTAGCGATTATTATTATTATACCAACGTTTAACGACGTCTTATGACATCAAAGGCCGCTGACGACAATACAAAAAAGATACAATTCAATGATTATAAGAAACTTATAGTGTCCGAATGACACCATCAAATGTGTTAAACAGAGCTTTACAATTTCACTAATATTCAATATTTTTGTAACACAAAGTAGTTCATCTTATTATGCCTATGATTCCCATATTCTGACACAAAGATTCCATGCAAATTAAACAATGTTATGTAACTATACAGCAATTGATCCATATAAAAAAATTTACGAAGTACTCTTTTAAACTGTTCATGTATCTAACTTACTATACATGTAATACAAGTTCATTCAGTAACATAGCATACATGTATTATAATTGTTTAAAGTATAGTTTCAATAGATTAAAATTATAATCACAGATCTCTTATTATAACACATTACTGAGTATCATGCAACATAGTAGCTATTGTAATACAGTAACCAAACCAAATCATATCTTATATTGAAGAACTAAAGTTGAATAACAATAATATGGTAATAATAGAAATTCATTTACCAATAGGTAATATTTAAAATTTTTCTGATATCAGTTCTTGTTATTATGACATAACATATTCAAAAATCAACAGTTGATAAGAAGTTGTTTATGAATATTTCAGTAACCTGCATTGCAACACAGTACTGCAGTATTATGCAACATATTAGCTATTGTGATACAGTAACCAAACCACACCATATAATTATAATATGTATTATTGAATAATTTCAATAAGACTAGCGATCGGCCGAAAATGAAATTCATATAACGTCGACAAATCCGATTTAAAGGTGTCTAAGCATGCATTTAACAATTCGCCACTGCTCTTACCCTGGAGGTGCCACTCCTAAGCCTGGATGAAGGAGGAGGTCGACGCTAATGATCTTTGTTATCACACAGTGTCGATAAACTGAAACTACTACTACTATTACATTAGCACATTATCTAATCGACGATAGTCATGCTGTTTGCTGAATTTATTTATTTTTTTGAGTTCTGCTTACACACTTTTAAATCGCTCCCTCTCTATAATCTTTCCATGTATTTATCTCGCTGTTTATGCCGCCCCTCAAGAAATCACGGTAATTGTCTCTCAACACGCAATCATTCATTCCAAAATTTATATAGCGCCCCTTCAATGTAACTACTCAGAAGCGTTCCTAGCTCCATCACTGAGTTGATTTTAACACGACGAAGCGCCACCTATCAGTCTTAAGATCTAGACAAAAACTCATCTATTCTTCAAATCACTTCATGGATTTTAACCACAGAGATGCATAATATATAAATATATCACTAGAGCGAGCATCTACCATCTATGTTGAAGCTGCCGATTCAAAGCGGCCTTCAAAGCTAGCGAAAATGAGCGTTGACTGACGTCATAATCGAGAAATCGACGTCATCATCGACGTGTATTGCGTGGACTCGTCACGAATAATTTTGTTAATGGGCGCTGGCTGACGTCATGCAAGCTTCATTTCACAGTAAAACTTCAGCTGTGATAGGCTACACAAAAGTAAATATCGATATCTATATTTAGAATGCCTAGCTTGGGGGTCAAGGTCGCTTAGCGATTGTGACTTCACTGCGACCTGAAGGAAATAATATGTCATACGCTCTCTAGCGCTTATAATATATCTCATTGATTTTAACCGAACTCATCCTCATTTTGTCGACTCTGCAATTGACTGAATTCCCTTATTGGCGACCAAAAATTGCATTTATAACGTCGAGAAATCGAATGTAAAGGTGTTTAAGCGCACCTTTAAAGCATATCCTAATAGAGGATTGCCTGATCATTAAATTTGTCGGATGTTTATTATTAGAATCCCAAGGCAACATATAATTGTTGTCTTGTAACCAGGAAAGTCTCTAGAGAGGTAACATCCCCATAATCGTGTCAGAAGCAGAAATGGTTCAGGAAATGAAGATTCTAGGAGTCATCATAAGATCCGACCTAAAAATGGGGTAACAACTGGATAAGGTCATCGTTGCTGCCTCCTCATCGAGTGTTGCACGGTGGCTTATTGGTTAGAGCGGTTGACCTGTTACGCCGAGAGTATGGGTTCGATACTCGTCCAGGGTGGTCACTATACAGGGACCGTGAGCAAGTCCTTCGCGCACAATTGCTCTGCAATATATTGCATCTGCGCCATCGAGCTTTGAGCCACCTCTGGAAGAAAAGCGATGTCAAATGGAGTTGTATTGTATTGTATTGTATTGCATTGTATTGTATTGCATTGTATTGTATTGTGTGTATGCACTTCGAGTCCTTCGTTCACACGGACTCCTCGTGCGTCAGGCCCCTGCCCTTTACGAAGTCGCAGTGGCAACAGCGATTGCACAAGTCATGTATGCCTCACCAGTTTGGTTGGGCTATACTGGCTTGAAGAACTGAGGCCAAATTGAGCGCCTGATAAATCGTCTGGATGGATGTGGTTTGTAGCAGCGCCCGATCCGACTGCAGAACAGTTAGCCGAAGTCGCAGATGAATGCCTCTTCCAGGGGTCATTTTCATGAAAGAAAATCACGTACTCCGGCCCTTATTCCCCCTTACTAGCAATAGCTATGATCTGCTCAATAGAATGCATAATTTCGCATTAACCAAAAAATACAACTACAAATATATCCCTCGAATTCTCTATAGGAACTCTTTAATAAGAGAACCACTTTCATGAATGTACCAGCTTGTTTTGCTCAATAAACGAATATCGTATTGTATTGTATTGTATTGCAAAGGCATACAAAACAGAACAGATAGCAAGTGTAAAGTGTCTAACGACATCTTGTGACTACTAGGGCCATTCACTTAAGACATTCACTTAAATCGCTTGAACATTGTGCGGTACCGGTTATTTTCCCAAGATTAATTAACATCTTATGACTACAATCATTATGGCTGTTGACGTCTTTAAGTTAATCACTGTTATAATTATTGTATTTCAGTACATTTTATTAAACTTCTTCCATGGATTTCAGTTTCTGATCATGAGAATAATACTATCTCAATCATAATGATTGAACGGAAAATGAGGACCTTTATATAAGGCGTTATAATAACCAATAAAAAGGTGTTTTTTGTTACTATTTAACGACGCGGTTTCACAACGAAGGTTATTAGCGTCGCCCTCCTCCTTCATCCATATTGTTTCGTCGTATTAGTTTTTAGTATTTAATTACATTTCTGACTGCAAGGGCCGTTAACATCGCCCTCCTCCTTTATCCAGGCTTTGGTCTGGTACTACCAGTGGCGGAGTAATATAAATAAAACACAAATAGCGTTCATCGACAGATGCTTTGAACATTATGATAGTGGCACTACAGAAATTCTTAGATTTAGATTAGGTAATAAACTAGAAGAACGACATCTTGAATGAATGAATAATATGAAAGTCAGAGGTAAATACTTGAATGGGAGGCGCTAAGGGGAGAAGAGATGGACAGCAGAGGGTGAAAGCAAAGTGTCTGATTGACACGCGTAATATAAAGTTTGAAGTCACCACCCTTTAAAAGGGTGCCTTAACAAATGTGGCTGGCGTCACAGTCTAAACAGTGTCTAATATGTCTGTCAAGTCCTTCCCGAAGGTTTCGCTATATGCTACACATCCGGGGAGTCAGGTGCCGGATTGTAAATGTAATAGGACATCTATTTAGCGCGTGTTAAAGAGACTCTCCAGACACATTCCTAGCGTGACAATACAAAACTACAGTCAAGAAGAACAGTTTTTTTTATTGTATTGTATCTAGACATTTATAAAGCGCCCCTTGAATGATGAACAATTCAGAAGCGCAAGGCCTCGAGAGAAGAAGCAGGTTTTAAGAAAAGAGAAAGAGGAGGAGAGGCTGCCAGAAATAATTGTAGTGCGAGCTGAAGAAGAATGAGCATTCCAAAGAGAGGGTCAAATTGAGACAAAAGATCGAGATTATTTGTTAGGTATCAGTCTGCAAAAACTTATTTAAAACCTCTAGTGTCGCAGATGGTTGGTTAGTTGCTTTCTAGCGACATTGTGTCGTAACAAAGGTGATTAGCGTCGCCCTCTTCCTTTCTCCAGGCTTGGGACTGGCACTATCACAGGTAAAGTAGTGGTGGCGTGAATATCGCACATCTACGCACACATCGTGCTATGGCTATATCGATTCCTTTCAGTATATAAAGATGAAAACTCGTTTAACTGTCTGTTGAAATCCATAGTTGTCCCGAATATAAATGCTGAAACGCAGTAATTGAATAAATAAATAAATTTATTTCACCTGACAATCACACCTGCATGAGATTTAATAATTAATTGCATGAAACAGGACGTCCTGTTTTGCGAAGTGAGTTCTTTTTCTCACGAAGAGGTGGGAAGAGCTGATGTAATGTAATGTAATGTAATGTAGTGTAACAAGACATTTATATAGCGCCACTTAAGAGTCTCACAGAAGCGCTCAACACGTGGCCATCAAACAGCTGAAAAAATGCGTCTTTAAGAGTCGAGAGAAAACCATGTAACCACATGAAGCATTAGTGGCATGCATAGATGGCATGATGCAGTGCCGGAGAAACTTCTATTCCTGTAAGAGATTCCTGTCTGTAATCACAAAACACGAAACATGACGCCTTTGTAAACCTACATTCCCCATCTAAGTACTAAACTGGTGTTGCGCTCTTCAATATCCTGTTCTTTAAGAAGAGGAGGACGAGTATGAGAAGGAAGATGAGGATTGTTTTTGTTTTGAGCCAGCATGTACTTTTTAACTCACACGCAAATGCGAATGCACCATGTGGTTCATACCTCCCCAAAAAGATCAGCCTAACGTTATATATATAAAGTCGTTGAGCCTAACAGCCGAACGAAAATAAGATTTATATTGACACGGAAAAATTGTATTAAAGGTGTTCAAGCGTGGCCTAATATTAATGTAACCTAACGTTTACTCTTTCTCTCGCAACAAAGTTGGCCCTATACGCCTCGTATGTCTGATAGCAAATAAATGTTACCTGATTTACTGCTAATGTGTGTATGCATGCAATAGTGTACTTATATAGCGCCCTTTGTTGTTCAGGGCCACCTACCTGATAATGCAATACATAATTATTTCCAAAGGCGCCTCCACCAAAGACTTTGAACAGAAAGAAGACCTTTAGATGACAATAAAATTATATTCTTAAATCACCGTTATGAAGGTCTAGGATGAGGATGAGGCAGTGCATATTTTAACTGTATAACTACTGGGACAAATGTCCCAGTAGTTTTAGGATTTGTCCCAGTAGTTTTGGTGACTTTCTCAAGTAATACTCTACTTTCAACGTTAGTTTCCAATAACATTGAAAGTAGAATAGCAAACTTTATCCCAGTAGTCCAAATCCGTTAAAATATGCACTGGGATGAGGTGAAGGTGGAGGAGGAGCAGGAGAAGGAGGAGTAGTGGGAAGAGGAGGAGGAGGAAGAGGAGGAAGAGGAGGAAGAGGAGAAGAAGCAGGAGGAAAAAGGAAAAGAGAAGGAAGAGGGGGAAAATGGGGCGAAGTAGAAGGAGTAGGAAGAGGAGGAAGAGGAGCAGTGGAGCAAGAAAGCAGGAGGAGGAGTAGAAGCAGGTGGAGGAGGGAGGTGGTGGAGGAGGACGAGGAGGACGAGGAGGAGGAAGGCGAAGGTGAAGGAGAGGAATATGAAAAGAAATTAACTGAAATTATTGGTCGTGCGTGTAGGCCTAGTTTCTGTGTCTTCATAACGAAGATTATTAGGGAAAAATTGGAGAATTTCTTCGATTTGAATTTGTTGAATAGCAGTTCTGAATCGATCTTTAAACCATATCGTCTGGCCAAGTGTGCTAATAAAGCCGTCCGAACATTATAATACCATAGTAACTCAGTGAAAACAATCGATTCGTTTTTTATGTTTAACGATGCCGTGTTTTAGCGAAGACAGTTATCGTCGCCCTCCTCTATTTTGTCCAGACGTGAGACTGGCACTACTAGAGTACTATTCATGGAAGCGGAGTAGGCCTATTGGTTGAAGCCATAGACCCCCTTAAATTACAGGACTGTACGCGATCATGCTCTGGAGTCTTGTCGGGACTTGGAACTTGGGTCCATTCTCAATTTGCACTTTTTATCACAAAAAATGAACGAAGAGTCCGATTTGCATGAACTTTTTTGTCCTGTTTGTCTCCGGTTAAAACTTCTGTTTATTATCTCCGCTGATAGCCTGGTGCGAAGAACCTACATCACTAGGATGATTTATAAGACTTGAATAAGATAGACTGGCTAATTTAGATTATTGCGACTACTATGATGTCGGTACACCAAAATGCGGTTAGCAATTGGTTTATTAAAGGACATTCTTAGTTACTTACTTACTTACTTACTTATATCTGGGAAAAACATTGACACTAAATTCTGGATCATTCAAGGTCATTTCAAGGTCAGAACAAGTGACACGCCAGTGATGTTACCACTACTCTATGGACCCCCTTACTTAGCATTCAATTGTCATGGACTCATGGCTAATATTGCAGAATTTTAGCGTTGAAAATAATAAAGTCATCTATAAATTCGCAACGTTACAAGCTGATCGGCTTTCTTGATGAATATGCTGTGTTTTTTCAAAATCTCTTATTGCTGGGTTACATAAAATCTGAAAATAAGCAATATGAAACATGGCATCGCGTATTCAACAACTCTAATGAAATTAGTGCAGTTGACTGAAATTGCAGTTGACTGAAATTGTGGTATTACATAACATTATGAAATTATGATATAAAGGTGTCGACGTGTCGCACATTTATTACTAGTTTAATCTTGTTTATAACTTGTTCATAAACATCTTTTGGTTGACAGATCGTTGGACTTTATACTAAATTATAAATACCGTTGGAGGTATTTCCAAAACTCGGCTTTTTAATGATTCCATTTCCAACACCCGAATGTCAAATTAAGACCCCTATTGTATTGAAAAAACCAGAGAGCGTGTGACAAGTAGCGATTCTGTGTTGATGCTGTTCAAAGACGTTGTATCAAAACGGTGATCAGCGTCGCCCTCCTTCCTACAGCCCACTGAAACGGTGGCGAATAAAGTTGGTTGGTTGGTAACTTGCTGTTTACCGATGTTGTGTCATAACTTAGAAGAATGATATCGCCCTCCTCTCCTCTCCAACTTGGGACTGACACTGCCAGGGTACGAGCATTTGGGGAGTAAAGTGATGAATGATGGATGGGTGCAGAGTTTAACGACATCTTATGGCAACAGAGGTCGTTGACTTCGATAGAAATATTTCGAACAGTTCTCACCGTTCGTGCGGCACAATACAGCCTTCTATGATAGCAATGGTCGTTTTTTGAAAAGCGATGAAGGTAACAGAAATTAAGCATATGAGAGTCGCTAAAGCGATTTAAAGGTGTTTAATAAGACGCATATTAATTAAGTTCATTTTGTAGCCCGGTGACGTCGACCTTTCCTGAACACGGTATCGGATCCAGAAATAAAATGAAAGGAGAAAGAGGAGAAGACGAAGCAAGAAGAAGGAGCAAGAAAAAGAAGACGACGAAGAATCGTATTTGTAATCTCATAAATTTCAAAAAGCGCTACTTGAAAGCCAGGCGCAGGGCAACAGCCTTTTAACGTGAAAGGCGTCAAATCAGACAGATTGGCAAAGGATGTTATGTAGAGAACAAATTGCAGTTGCCAGAACAGAGACAGCTAAATGGATTGATCAGAGGAGTAAGAAATGAAATATAACGTGATTGTATGTATAGATTATGTTCAATAAATGACAATGATTAGGAAAACATTGCAGAATTGTTGCCTTTTATTGGTCATTTAATTATTATTTATCTAATTTTTAGTGTCTAACAACACCTTTTGACTACTCTTATTGACTGATCGCATTCAATATCTGTGAACTCTGGAAACTTCTTCACTGCCGTTTGACTGAAAATGAAATTCATATATTGTCCACCATAGCTATTTAAAGGTGTCTAAGTGTAGCCCAAACAGAAATTGTTAATTGAAAATCAATCATCCTGTTATTTGCAAGATGTCTTTTGGAACTTTATAGTATTGCTTTTATTAAGCTCCATTTTAATTTTTATTAAGCTCCTTTGTACAGCGCAGTGCGTTTGTCAGGCGCTTATTAAAGAAAAGATATTATTATTATTATTATTATTATTATTTATGCACTTTTAAGTTTCTTTATCGCACATTATTCAAAATGATCTAGACATAAATATAAATATAAAGTAGCCGTGCGAGAGTAGTAGCTCTAATGATGTTTATAATGACACGGTGTCGTTAAATAGAAACTATTGTTACTTATTATTGATTTCTATCAAGTTTCATATTGCTAATAAACCACCGAAGGATTTATAGTTGGAGTCGTAGTGTAAAGATCTGTAGGATGTGGGTGCAATAAAGGAGTCCTTAAAAGGTTTAAAGATTAACGAAACTTAACCGCCTGTGTTCGGAAAAGGATTGCACCAGTTAAACGTCATCTTGTGGTATCAAATGCCGTTCACGTCAATTTAAAGAATTATGTACAGGCTTCGGTGTTGTTGAAATTACTTTAACTGACACAAATGTAGGCTGATATCACAGAAAAGAACTTTAGCGGAGACGAGAGATTTAAGTAGGCGTTTAATCGTTTGATTGTAACGTCAACGGGCGTTGATTTTGACAGGAATATTTTAAAACACTTCCATCGTTTGTATTGCCAATATGGGGTCACAATTTGAATATTGAGGACTGTGCGAACATAATATTTTCTATCGATATCAAAGTCCATTGATGCTGCAAGGTCCTGTTAAAGTCATGGAACGTAATGATGCTGAAGAAAATAATAAATAAATAATAATCTTTTTCTTTATTGAAGCGCCTGACAAACGCACTGCGCTGTACATTTATGTTATGCAATTTATATCTTAACTACTAACAGAACAGACAGCCTGTAATACACGGCGCTAATAGCAGCCTACAAAGTATATCCGCCCAACGGGGGCTCGAACTCGGTACCTCTCACTCTCCGTGCCAGATGTTATCCAATGCGCTATCGGGGTGCCAATGCGCTATCGGGCCCCCGATAGCGCATGGCTGTTATGTTAGTGAATTGAAGACTAGAAACTCATTTTGAAGTGATCATCGCTGAAGCCTTCTGCATCCTCACCGCGAGGCCATGTAAGTGACTATACTATAGGCCTACTAGATTAGATTAGATTAGATTGGATTAGATTAAGATTTGATTGGATTAGATTAAATTTGATTGGATTACAGATCAATGTGACTTGGGATCCAAATAAATCTTATTTGATTAGAATTTAGTTTGCTTATATGATATAATAAAACATTTAATAAAGTAGGTCTGGACTGACAGTTCTTTCTTCCTTTCTTTCTCCTCCGTCAAGTATTCGCTGACGATGAGGCTCTAACAAAACTTCTCCATTTCGGTCGGTCTCTTGCGAGTTCTATTGCCCTTCTTAAGTCCCATCCTCTGTCTTCAATGTCCTCCAGTATGTTATCTATCCATCTTTTATCCGTCCTCTGCTCCTCGTTCCCTCCACTTCTTGTGTTCATTTTGTTAGAGTTTCTTGGTCTCTTGCCAGGCGGTGACCAGTCCTCTCCTGGTAGGGTAAGGAGATCGTTGGGCCACTCTGGCCTCTTCCGGTCTGAGGTGTCCTTCCAACACCTGCCTCCTGCGTTGGCCAGCTGTTTCAGGGTTCCTGGTGAGCCTTCCCACCTCGCGAAACGCCCAAGGTGGTTCTTCAACCAAGGTCTTCGACCAAGGTCTTCACCACTGATGGTATAGCCCCACCAGGCTATCCCCTACTTGGCTGTTCACCCTCTCACCACGGTGAGGTGCCACGTTGAGGTGCAGGTAGGGCTTTGAGACTGACAGTAAGACCTCTTAATTGATGTAAGAGCACTCAATGAATCGCAAACTTACAATTATTATAACACTCATTGTTTAATATCCAAAGAACAGTTTCAACAATTGCAGTTAATTCAGCTGCATAAACACTAGAATTATTACACAATCTAAATTTCTTATCCACGTTTAAACTTGGTACCGTGAAAGCAGCAGCAACAACGTCATTTATTTTTGACCCATTATTTTATTTTTGAGTTGTAAGGCATTAAATGGCTGAGATATATATCAGAGAAGAAATTATCGGTTCAAAGGTGTGTAAGCGTAGTCAAGTAATGTTAGCAGATTTGGGTGTAGCCTATAACGACATCTTATGGCTGCCAGAGTAATTCTCGGAGGAACATTACTAACTGTTGTCGAAGTTTTACAGTTCTTTGTCCAATTATTCAATGAAGTTGTAGGCCCTAACTTCTGCAAGGTTCGCTAATATGCAACGCCGTTGAAAAATTGATGTACGAAGGACATTGGCCACAACGCTTTATTTCTAATTTCTTTTGCACAGTAGATTAGGCCAAATTGGAGTTGATAACTCTTGATACAGAATAACTAAAGCACGATAATTTAGTTTGCGATGAACGAGCTTTGTACAGTTGAAGAAATGTGATGTTAGGCCGATTTTGTTGTCGGCATTGACCATGATGTCTAAAAATGAGCCTGTTTAAATAGCTACTAATATATTGTCATAATCTGATATTTCCACTTACTATTAGAGAACTTACCCATAATAAACTGTTTTATATATTCTATGTTGAGGGACCTGTTCAGAGTATGTAACTGTGTGTGTACATATGGACGTTTATCTGATTGTAGGCCTATCTATAGTGGTGGGGCGCGGTGGTGTAGGGGTATGTTCGGTGCCTTGCAGCCGGAGGGTTGCGGGTTCGAATCCACCTCAATGCTGTCGCGTAGGGACCTTGGGCAAGTCATTCACTCGCAATTGCTCATGCGCTTCGGCGTGAAACTCCGATTCAGCGTCCGCGCTGTAGTCGGGAGCGCCTCTGAGTAGAAATCTTGAAGGGGCGCTATAACAAGTGCTCATACATACATATAGCCAAATGTAAAACATTTGCATTAAGCAGTCGTTTCGAAATCGCCGTTTTTTCCCCAATTTTTGTCTAATTTTCCATTATTCATTGAGATGTTTTGTTTTTAGTGTTGTAAGACCTGTTAAAACTGCGCTTCATGATTGGGGTCAATTAAGTGTTTAACTATTGTGTGTAAAAGCCCAACTCTCTCGAATTGTCGAAGCTCAATAACCTGCTGAAAATAACACTAGGAACGAGGCCTTAACGGTTTCAGCATTGTTCTGATTTTGATTTATTATTAGAATCCCAAGACAATGTAGTATTGTTGTTTCGGAGAGACATGCTAAACAGGACAGACAGCAAGTGTATTGTCAAGTGTCTACCTTCATCTTGTGACTACAAGGGCCATTAACTTATACATTCACTTAAATCGCTTGACCATTATGAGCTACAGATTATTATTATTTCACAAAGTTTAACGACATCTTATGATCACAATGACAGATGACGTCTTTTAAGATAACAATTGTAAGGGAACTTGGTCTATAACGGGTCAAACGGGTCCCTCTTTAGAGGTGCCATGTAGCGGATTGGTCAGTCATCAGACTAATATGTTGAATATACATCTGTTTACTAATGCCAGAAGCGACTTTTTCAATGAGCATTATTTTATTTATTAACTCGGACACAACACCCATGAAATCATCGTGGCCCATGTTGCCATTTAAAAGTTGGCTGCATTTATTTATTTATCCAATGTTTAATGACATCTTTTAGCAACAAAGGCCGTTGACGTCTTTAAAGTTTTTGATGCATTTCAGTTCATTTTCGTGTAGTGTTTTCATCAGTTTTCTTTATCTTTTTTCCGTCTTGGATTCTATTTCTGAAAGGGTATTGACGACTTTAAAGTTTTTGACGTATTTAAGTTCATTTTCGAATAATGTTTTTCATCAGAATTCTTTCTCTTTTCTTGTCTTTGCTTCTTTTCTGACAGGAAGTTGCAACGATGAAATTTGACAGGTGGTTGTTCTTTTTTTTCTCCTTTTTTTCCTTCTTTTTTTGATATTAAAAAGAAACAAAATTAATCTTCTAGCCGTACAGGCTTTTCATTAATTTTTTTGGGCGGCCATATAGGCTCTATTAATAACTGTTTTCTCCTCAATTTTAATCTAATTCTTATTCTTAATTACAATATTTGCAGAGCATCACATCTATCTCTCTAAATTAACATCAAGCTATCAATTTTACATTTACAATCAATCAATGTTCAATATTCTTAGTCCATCAAGAATAGTACAAACAGATTCAATAATCAATATCAACATGACAATCAAAGCATCAATATTATTAAATGTTGATTTTATCAATTACAATTAACTCAAAATGAATCCTATACATAAACATTTTCAAACTAGTTTTAAGTAATAACTAAAGACCAAGAATATTAAAAACATTGTTAAGCATCAGTTCTATCCAATAAAAAAACACATTCAAATTAGAAACCCATACATTTATCACCATAAACAAACCAATTCAATTGCTATAATCATAGACCATTATTCTGAAGCAAGTTATGATGTTCTACTCCAGCAACCGTTATCCAGCCGCATTAGTCAATATTTATTGCCGTTATCTAAGTTATGTAGTTACACATATTACCTGCAGAGAGTATTTTCAGATAATATTTACACTATTTATTAATAATCTCTACATAATTTTCCCATTAGTTATAATCATGAGTATGCTATATACTTCGAGATAAATATCTGGAATAGACAATATATTTTCAACAGTGCATTCCACTTTTTTCTTTGCACATTTTTCAAATATTAATTTTGATATGTCGTGTTTTTTACAAGCAATTAATATATGATGAATAGTGTCAGGCACCTGACATTCAGCACATAAGTCCGTTAGGCTTTTACCTATATGTTTCAACCATGTATTACTTAAGATATGTCCCATTCTAAGTCTGGTAATTTGAACTTCACGTTTCCTTGGAGAGTCTATAAATTTTATATTTGTGGACACCAAAGGTTGAATAGATTTATAGAATCTTCCTTTTGATTCAAGGTTATATTCAATTTGCCATTTATTAATTACATAATTCCTTATTAAGGAATAGATTTCTTTTAATTCTAAATAATTTGTTGAATTAATCACAGATATTTCCAGCCCCTTCTTTGCCAGCGTGTCTGCCATTTCATTTCCAGATAAACCAATATGGCTAGGAATCCATGCTATGAGAACAATACTATGTTTTAGTTTATTAATATTATCTAAAAATTCAAGAAATAGATTAGGCCGTGAACAAGACCTATTCTCTTTTATTGATGTGGCTACACTTAATGAATCAGTAAATATTATATATTTATTTGCTTCTTCATTTTCATTTTCAACAATCCATTTAATTGCTTCAGTTATTGCTGTTAATTCGGCTGAATAAATCGAGGAGTCATTTGCTATTCTATAAATATTATGGATCTGCATAGAAGGTATACAGAAAGCTGCTGAAACTTTATGTTCAAGTTTAGATCCATCTGTATAGACAGATACATATTCAACATATTTATTAATTAATTCTAATGACAACGATGACATAATATCAGGGGAGTCTGTCTTTTTATTGATATGTCTTTTCAAGGATAGATCGACTTTAATGGTTTTGTTCAGCCACGGAGCTGTTGACTGATAAAATGGTGAATTAAATGGCTGAGAATTTAAGGAGAAAAAATGTTCAGTTCTTTTAAACATAGAATTTGATTTAACAGAGGATGCATAATAATAATTTGACCAGTGGTCTCGCATAGCCTCCGCCGCTGGGTGATCTTTAGAACTGATGATCTTAGATCCAATCTTGAGCGAGTTATTTAAGCGACGTAGGTGGAGTGGTAATTCACCACACTCATTTTGTAGGGCTATGATCGGGGTGCCTTTAGCTGATCCACAAGCCAACCTCAAAGCCTCAGATTGAATATTTTGCAATTTTTTCAACTGGGAAGAGCTTGCTGTGCTATATGCCACATCGCCATAATCAAGAACTGATCTAATTATAGCTTTGTAAATGGATAAAAGGGCTCGCTTGGATGCTCCCCATCCATATCCAGATACAGCTCTCATGATATTCATTCGTTTTTTACATTTGGTAACAATGTAATCTATATGGGAGTTCCATTTTAATTTAGAATCAAAGATAACTCCCAAGAATTTGACAGTATTTTCTATTTTAATTTGTTTGTTATTAAGGGTAATCCGTAATTTGGGTAATTTCCTCTTTTTTGTAAATACTATTCCAGTGGTTTTAGCTAAAGAAATTTTAAATCCGTTTTCATCACACCAATCATTTATTTTATTAATAGCTTTTTGGATTTTATCTTGAAGTAATTTTACGTTTCGACTAGCATAAAAAATTGCACTATCATCAGCAAATAACGATAGTTCGACATTTTCCGAACCAGGATCCAGATTATTTATCATTATTAAAAATAATAACGAAGAAATAACAGAACCTTGTGGAGTCCCATTTTCTTGTGAGAATTTTTCAGATAATTCTATCCCTACTTTAACTTGAAAAGTTCTGTTAGTTAGGAATTTAGAAATCCAGTCAAATATATTTCCCGATATTCCCATTTTATGTAATTTTTCCAACAAAGTTGGAACATGGAGCATATCATACGCTCTTTCAAAATCAATAAATATTGCTAAGACATTTTGTTTATTGCTCAGTTTTTTATGTATATAATCTTGAAGTCTAAGAATTTGGTCTATAGTGCTTTTATGCTTTCTAAATCCTGTTTGATACGGAAAGTTGAGAACGAAAATAAGGTTTATATTACGTCTGAAAAAAAACGACTTAAAGGTGTCTAACTGTAATTATTAAAGTAACGTAACGTTTCTTATTTCTGTTGCGTCAAAGTATACACATCAGAATCTGACAACAAATAAATGTGACCTGATTTACTGCTTATTGTGCGTTTGTTTACATAAGAGATTATTAGTAATCCGCCATTTAAGATAACTCACAAGGGAGCTCCATCGCGGTCACCTACCTGATAATGTAATACATAATTTGTATGGCCCTCCTTTAGAGACCTTGAACAGAAAGACGACGTTTAGATAAGAATAAATTCTTAAAGCAGAGCTGTGACAGATATGATGGAGAAGGAGGACGAGGACGAGGAGGAGGAGGAGGACGAGGACGAGGAGGAAGAGGGAGGAGGAGGAGGAAGAGGAGGAGAGGAAGAGGAGGAGGAGGAAGAAGAGGAAGAGAAAGAGGAAGAGGAAGAGAGGAAGAGGAAGAGAGGAAGAGGAAGAGGAAGAGGAAGAGGAAGAGGAGGAAGAGGAGGAGGAGGAGGAGGAGGATAGGATGAGGAGGAGGAGGAGGAGGGAGGACGAGGAGGAGGTGGAGGAGGAATAGGAGGAGTAGGAGGAGGAATAGGAGGAGGGAGTAGGAGTAGGACGAGGACGAGGGAGGACAAGGAGGAGGACAACGACGACGAGGAGGAGGAGGACGAGGAGGACGAGGAGGAAGAGGAACAGGAGGAGGAGGAATAGGAGGAGGAGTACGAGGAGGAGGAGGAGGAGGAGGAAGAAGAGAAGGAGTTTAGTTATTCAGTTTCGTAAAAGCTCTAGAAATCCCACCACTGCCTCATATTCTGGCGATGTCCAGATAATAATCTTTATTAATTCAAACTGACAATTACGCAGTATGATTACAATTCAGTATGAACGGATGATCACAAGCTATTACAGGAGCCGAATTTAACTGTATACGGCAGCCATGCAAGGCGCCCATCACGTCCTACATCTCATTTTGCCAATGCGCCATCTCGCAAATGATAGGCTGAGTGGACCTTTGGGAGGGTGCGGGAAGCGATCCCGCTTCCTATTGCTCTTCACGCCAGTGATGTTACCACTAAACTATGGACACCCCCTCCCCATAGAGACTTTCTTAAGTAGGAGGGCGCCGCCAATCACCTTCGTTGAGACAAAACGTTCGAGAGTACTATCACTACCGGTACTTCTAGATAAGCAACTCGATAAAAAGAAACTACGGTACTGTGGTACCGCGGTGGTGTAGGTATGCCCGCACAGCAACCATGCAGAACCGAGCATTCTCTGTGGTAGGCCCTAGGGTTTGGAATAGCCTCCCTCAGGAGCTACGCCTGTTCCCTAGAACATGCACTGATACTTTCTATGGCCACTTGAAAACTTACCTTTTTGGCCGGACTGGAGTTGGGAGCGCTTCTGAGTAGTTACCTTGAAGGGGCGCTATATAAATTTTGAATGAATGAATGAATGAATGAATGTTCGGTGCCTTGCAGCCGGAGGGTTGCAGGTTCGAATCCACCTCAAAGCTGCCGTGTAGGGACCCTGGGCAAGTCCTTCACTCGCAATTGCTCATGCGCTTCAACGTGAAACTCCGATTCAGTGTCCGCGCTGTATTCAGGAGCGCCTCTGAGTAGAAATCTTGAAGGGGCGCTATAACAAGTGCTCATACATACATACATACATACATACATACATACATACATACATACATACATACATACATACATACATACATACATACATACATACATACATACATACATACTGTTACTAGTACTTCTTATCATTGACTTCTTTCCCGATTTTATAATGCTAATCAATTTCTCAAATAGGGTGATAAGAAGAGGAATGAGGATAAGATAAGAAGGAGGAAACGAAGGTAGAAGGGTGAAATGGAGAAGAAAAAGAAATTAAATTAAATTAAACTAACGTTTCTCTGTGTCTGTTGGTTTTGGCCGAACTCACCCAGATTTTGGCCTCCAAACTTACTTCCCTTAGGGGCGTCCTTGTACTGACAATGCCTTGAGAATTTAGAGAGTGGCGCTACAGAATTTATAAACGAGGTTGGATAGACAGAAATTGCATTGTGAAGTGATTAGCGACATCTTGTGACGACCATGATTGCCATCGACAGTTCATACCTGCATTTATAACGTTACGTCAGCCTAACGCACTAGCCAACCAGCGATGGAACAAGTTTATAGATTTATATGGTACTGGAATTTCCGATCTAAAGGTGTCTTAGCGTCGCCTTACATCAATATAGTTCTATAAAATGCTACGTAAGGTAGCAACTTTGCTACCGTACGTAGCATTTTAAAAATGAATAGTAATCTAAAATCAATCAATCAATCAATCAATCAATCAATCAATCAATCAATCAATCAATCAATCAATCAATCAATCAAGCAATCAATCAATCAATCAATCAATCAATCAATCAACCAACCAACCTACCAACCTACCAACCTACCAACCTATCAATCAATCAATCAATCAATCAATCAATCAATCAATCAATCAATCAATCAATCAATCAATCAATCAATCAATCAATCAATCAATCAATCAATCAATCAACCAACCAACCAACCTACCAACCTATCAATCAATCAATCAATCAATCAATCAATCGATCAATCGATCGATCGATCGATCGATCGATCAATCAATCAATCGAAGGATTTATATGGCGCCTCTTCAACGGTTCTACTCAGAGGCGCTCCAAAGCCAGGCCTGATCATAGATACATCGTTACCTGCTATAATTTCATCTGGGCCGTCATTTTCTTTAATATTTCGGCATCTACCGTGAAACCACCGTCACAGGCTGTTGACAAGATATTTTAGTTTCCTGTTGTGCGGCTGATTTCTATTCTGTAGCGATGTTCTTTCTCATCAACACATCGCCCGAGGTCGAACAACTGAAGGATGTGTCGAATGGTCATTTTCGTTTGCTTTTTCCCATTTCGCATTTATTTGCGGAAAATCAACTCGAACAATTTAGATTTCAGTAGAAGTTTTATGCAAAAGAGACGTGGAAATGTCTTTCTAACAACTACATTCTAGCTCAAACTTTCGGCTCCTTCTTTGATTTTCGCACTATTTATTTGTGCAAAATTTGTCTGATATAAGTTAACCCTAGGGCTACCAAGCTTTTTGTAACACTGGCTACCAAGGGGGTGGTTACCACCACCCAGGATTTCGTGTTTGGTTTTACATATCATAACTTGTAATACAGCATTGGATTCAGCATTCATTTCTGCACAGAATGGTATATTTAGTTGTACATTATGTGAATGCACCTCAAAATTACATCACTTTTAACAACGGAACCCATTCAGTAGCAATATTGTATATTATTGCGTATATTTTGTACTTTTTGGATAAACAAATATAAAGATTATGTGTTTGAAACTAAGACAAGGATGGAATGCTAGACTCGGAGGAGTTTGCGCTCGCGATGCACCTCGTCAACATTAAGCTCGAGGGACATGATTTGCCCAACGAATTACCGCCGCATCTCATACCCCCGAGCAAACGGTAATTTTGGGTCTGCCGTAACTGCCGTTCACGTTTTCTCTTTGTGATACTAATTACTAATCTCTTGCAGATTCTTGGACGCATTTTTTGCACTTCAGAGACTTCTACACTGCTCGGTTCATGGTGATTTAATTTAATTTTAAATAGTTGTTAATTTGTCTAGCAATTTAAATGTGTCTACGCGTAGAGTCTCAAAACATGCCACTGCTATTTCCTATTATGCTATTTGTCATCGTCTGTCGTAAAGCCTCTTAGTTGTACAATTTTTGACTGTTGGGTTATCTTTGGTTAGCTTGAGGGCTCTGCTGTCCTTCTGCGCTCAGGAGAACTAAATCAACTTGAAGCTTTTCAATTAAGCTGCTTTTTCTTACATGAAACAATTGACAATCAGGGAGCTAACTTTACTTGATTTATTGAAACTGCTTTTTGAGATTTCTAGAAAAGTGCCTTGGAATCACTTTGACTTCACTTTGAATAAAAAATGAATGAGTTATTTTCAAGCATAGAAAGATTGTTTTTGGATGAATTTGTACTGCTTTAGTATTCATAAGATGCAGAGCTAACGGAGGAACAACGCATTCCGTAGATACGTTGGATGATAATTTGGGCCAGCAGGGTTGTGTGTTTGGAGAACAAGGCACTATTGCTAGTAGGTAACTGCAGAAGGTTAGAAAAGAAGCCCAATAATCGGACTGTGCTTGACCTTGCAAGAGAATTGTTGTCAACCTTTTTCAGTGTGGTCCCTGTAAGTCGAAAATTCAGTGCATGTTTTTCCGATCTTACTGCATTGAAAGATTGTTTTGGACGAATTTGTGCTGCTTGACTGTTTCTACAATGTGCCGAGTTGTAAAGCATAGAGGGAACATTGCTTGGGGCTTTTGGTAAAGCTTAGGCTTCCATAAATACGTTCACTATCTCACCCTTCTTTTTAATTAATATTGTGTAGGAGTTTTTCAAAACTACTTTGTCTCCAAACTTGTTTACGATGACCTACTGTTTCCTTCGAAATTTCTTATGAGCTTTGTTTAGTCTTTTCATCATTTCAATAATTTGGACACACCAAAGTTGAGATATCCAGCATCAAATGTGAGAATTAAACAAAGATTTGCTAATTGGGACTGCACTATGGAACACTGCCACCGGACATATATGATCGCTAGCTTCTTTAACAGTTCAGGAAACGTTTTCTGCTCGACTTAAGTCACATTTGTTCCGTGATTACACGGTAGCCGTGCCAGAGCGCCCTTGTGAGTTAAAGGGCACTATAGTCTATACAAGTGCTCTGATGCATGCATACAGACATGCCTTTGAGTTAATGGATTAAAATTAATATAATAATAGGGCTTAACAATGTCAAGTGAAATTGCAATTGGTAATAAGAGATTTCAGATAGACTTTCTGTATTGTACAATGAGTAGGCCTATCTTGTTCTCTGCTGATTTCTGCAATTAGCCAGTTGCATTTTAAGGAAAACAAGAGTGTAGGAAGACCAGCCAACAATTTGGGAGCAAGATAGATTTTGGCAGTGTGTCAGGCTGTCTTTTTTGTTCTGTCTTAAGTCTTGTCCCATTAGTGATTGCCTCACATCAGCATTGCTCAAGGTTGAGACTTTCCCTAGCTTACTATTATTCAGCAAGGTCACCTGACTATCTTTCTCTGGTCATACCTACAATAAGAATTGTTCTTGGTTAACAAGCTTTTACTGTTTCTGAACCTGATTTTGGAACTCTCTCCCTGTGTTGGTCTGTTCTACCCAATTGCTTTTGTCATTTCATTCTCAACTTAACACTTTAGTGAAGAGAGTGTAGTAAAAGCGACTGGGAAGCCAATGCAGTGCATCGTGAAACTGTTGAGACTTCTTTCAAATTGCTTATACAGCATAGTCTGCGTCTGTTTCTTAGCGGTTTGGGGAGGGGGATGTGCCCCTCCCCTATTTTTTAAAATTTCCACACTGTAGGCCTAATGGTAGCATTTTAAGCTGTCATTTGAAAACAATTGCTCTATAATTTGAGTGCTGATAGGAACCAGCTGTAACTCGTAGCTTAGATGTAGTTTAAGTCGTGTTTGAATTTAAGGGAGGGTTTGGGAGGGATGTGCCCCTCCCCTATTTATTTATTTTTGAATTTCCACACTGTAATGGCATAATTTTAAGATGTCATCTGAACAAAATTGCTCTATTATTTGAGGGCTGATAAGAACCAGCTGTCACTCGATCGTAGCTATTATTATTATATTCATGAAATATTTCAGAAATATTGAGGGGGATATAAGCAGCTCCGTCCCCCACCTCACGTTTGGAGGACCGTCCCCCTCTCCCCCCTCCCCAAGTCTCCGCCTCTGTGTCTATATACGACAAAAGATTGGAATGATCGAATAGCAACAATCTGGAAGGAGTGAGACTTTAATTTGGAATGGAAAGCCGACCACCTCAAATTCAAATTGCCCTTTCTAGTTCTTCTAATTGAAATTCTCCGCTTGTGAGTCTGCGTAGACTACAGGCTATGTTAGCCTACCTGATAGCATCAGCCATGCACACTATAGTATTTCGATCGTACCAGGATGAATGTTATTATTTACTGATTCTATTCCTGAGCCACCCACGATCACCGTCATCACCGATTACCACCTCGTTCACCGTAGCACCATGCTCAGTGTTTAATCTAGACGTCTCTGGGGGGAGGGGTAAAGTTCCCCCCCAGGATCGAGTTTTCCCCAGAAAAATTAGAGATGTAATTTTGAATTTTGTAGAATATTGTCTTGGAAAACTCTCGATACTACCCCCCTCGAAAATCCTTGATTGGTAACACTCTCGTCACTACCCCCACCCCCGGTCGTCAACTTTTATAATAAGCTCTGGATACCCCCAGAACCCTCGATTCCCCCGACAGCAAGATGACTAGATTAAACACTGCACCATGCTGTCTCCTCGGCTTGACCTCTCCGGATTTGACTGGCATCAGAACGAACAGAGGAGTTTGGCTATTGCGGACTTGATTTGATATCTATAGCGCCCAATGAAAGCTGGTCTCCCTGACGTGGGTTTTGTGGGCGCTTGAGAAATTTCCGAAGATTTACATTAGGTCTAAGTTAGGGTCTACATTGCAAAATAGACTATTTTCACCTAACGCAAATAGGATACAAAACCACACACCAATAATTATTAGCCTGGCAGTTTTCAACTAGCATAATTATGACAGACAATTACATGGCTTATTAGTTCAAAATATTGAACATTAATAGGTCACATAAACGGAGAAGGACGGAAGGCGGACAACCGCACGTGGTAGAGTTCTCATCGTTGAAACTATTAGGCTACAGAACGCGTTTTAAATCAGATAATGGTGCAAATAGGGTAGGTAAGGAATTATTTCTTAGAAACAGGGATCAGATCAAACGCTTCGAAATTCAGTATATTATGCCTATGTGTATGAAGTAGGCTAAGTAGGCATAGGCATAAGTATTTCATCGCGTGCTATTCAATCCAATCGACCTCGCACCAAAGGACCTATTATTATACACTTAGGCTATTTAACGTCGTGTGACTAGTTTTTGGCGATAATCTGGGTCAAGAAATGTTCACAACTTGTTTAGCCTACATGGAACAAATGCATTCAGTTAAGATAAGAATATTCTTTAACTGACCAATTGCTATCAGCATTATAATTTTAGTGTAGGCCTGCAGAAATGGCAATAAACATACATAGAAACAGGGATCAGATCAAACGATTGTCAAAACATTCAAATTATTCTAAAATCACACGTATAATCCTAAATTGATATATAACCCTAATGATCAATGTTTTCCCAGGTCGTTGTGTTTTCCTCTTCATCCCATCTGCCGGAGGGATTGTAAGTAAGTAAGTAAGTATATTCTTTATTCAACCAATTGCATATCCGCACTTTGGTGTACATACATTTATACAGAGTATAACATTCTTATTATAAACGATTTGCGTGAAAGATTGTCAGCTTGTGGAATAATACGGTCATGTAATCTCGGGCGCAGGGTGTAGGGGAGCGGCTTTTTTGGGGGAGTAGTCCATGGAGTACATGCCCCGGGTTTCCTAGGACCGCAGAGAAGAGGCGTGAGTCGGCAGTGTTGCAAAGATGCTCAAACGATGGACTGTCCTCTGGCAGGTACCGCAGACGAATCAGATGTCGCATCGCCGACTGAAGGCGGTTCTTTTCTTGCTGCCCTGCAAACCCCCACCAAGCCGGAGCAGCATAGAGCATTCGGGCCACCGTTGTAGCACGAACCACGTCGTATAGCATAGGGCCTGAAAGACCATGCGCCACGAGGATGCGCAAGGCATACAGCGATTGTCTGGCCTGACAACATATACGGGTGATGTGTGACTCGAAACTCAAAGCTTCATTCATTGTAACGCCCAAGATGACCATGCTGGAGACCCTTGTCAGTCCCGGAGTAGTAATCGGAACCGTGTCTCGCCCAGCACGCCCCCGTGGCCGACGAATCACCATTTCAAAGGTCTTTTTTGAGTTCAGTTTTAAGTTACAGGTTGCAGCCCAATCAGTGACGTGGTCTAGTTCTGCTGAGATCACCTCTCAAAGACCTCTCAAACTAACTTCTACAACTCATCAACGCTCAGTTCACTTCCTCACCCCCAATCCCTCAAGAAATGCCACCTTCACATACTTCGCCAGAATTCAATCACTCCCCCTACAAAGGAATGGTGATTAACGCCAGATCAATAGCCAAACGGGATGCATTAGACCACCTCAGCGCAGAACTAACCGGATACGATCTAGACATGGCAATCGTTTCGGAAACCCACTTCAAAGCCCATCACCTCGAAGAAGTCTGCAAAATCCAAGGTTACCAAACCTTCAGAAAGGACAGAAAAGGTAGAAAAGGCGGTGGCGTGGCCATATATACACGAGAATCTATCAAAGCAACTCCTTGGCCCATACAAGGATTACCAAATGAAATCGAACTGCTCTGGATAAAAACAATCTCACTCAACTATCGGATATATATCGGTGTTCTTTACCACCCCCCAAGCCCAATATACTCGCTTAGTTCTCTACTTCATTGGCTCGAAAAATCAGTTGAAGAAATAACTCAAAAAGACAACAAAGCTCTAATTATTTTAGGCGGAGATTTCAATCGCCTCAATATCGATGAAATTACCGAACTGACAGGCCTAACTCCTACAGTCTTTGAACCTACTCGTGGAAACAACATTCTAGATCAGTTCATGGTTTCTGTTCCCGATTTGTTCAAGATCAAAGTCATCTCTTCAACCATCCGAACAGACCACAAAGCTATCATTGCCACCACTGGAAACCCAATCACAGATAGAGGGAAAAGACACTCTACTATCACTTTCAGAAAAAGATCACCCTCACAACACTCCTTGACCCTTCGTGGACTGGAAACCATCAACCCGGATCTCGCCTTATCCACCGACCTACAAGAAGCCTGGAATAACTTCTACAGTGACGCAACTGCTCGATTAGATCAAAACTACCCTCTCCGCACAATTACTATCACATCAAAAGATCCCCCATTCATTACACCGGAAATAAAACGCATGCTTCGACTCAAGAACAGATTCATGAGAAAAGGGAAAATAGAGAAAGCAGAAGCTCTATCCCTCCGGATCGCTAAAGCTATCACTAAAAAGAACACCTCATTCCTCAAACACGCTAACCCTCGTGAAGGAGCTGAATCACTTTGGAAACAAGTCAACCAAATTACAAAGAAAACCAACCATGACGACCTCCCTTCTTCACTCAGTGCCGATGATCTCAACAACTATTTCGCCAACGCTTCTCATGATCCCAATTACTCTGCACCTCTCCTCAAGTCCACCGCTCCCCCAGAGCAGATCGACATTACCGAAAGTTTAATCTTTCATCTACTTGATCATCTCAAACACACTGCAGTTGGTGATGACGGTCTCCCAGCCTGGTTTCTAAGACTAACGGCCCCAGGCTACTCTGGAATACTAACAACTCTAATTTCCCAATCATTAACACTTTCCTTTGTTCCTAACCAATGGAAAACTGCCATAATCTACCCAAAGCCTAAAACTCCCCACCCATCCCAACCATCAGATTTCCGTCCAATCTCGGTCCTTCCAGTACTATCTAGACTCGTTGAACGCATTGTTGTTCACGCTTATATCTATCTCAGCTTTGAACATCTGCCTAAACACATATCCCTTCATGATCAGTATGCCTTCAAGCCCACTGGTTCTACCACCGCTGCAATCATTTCCATCATACAGCATGCCACTGACCTTCTTAAAACCAACGACCATGTTGTAATAATATCAATGGACTTTTCTAAAGCTTTTGACTCTATCAGTCACTCTGCAATAACCCAATTACTAGCATCCCTCTCCCTTCCGGACTACATCTACAACTGGATAATCAACTACCTACACGGAAGAAAGCATTACACCATCTACAAAGGTCAAAAATCCAGAGTAATTTCAATCAACGCCAGTGTCATCCAAGGCTCAGTATTCGGCCCTACTGGTTTCATTGTTGGCATATCTGACCTCCATCCCATCCATCCTCAAAATCGTCTCTCCAAATACGCTGACGATTCTTACCTCTTCATCGGATCAAACTCCCTTCACACCGCAGAAACAGAACTTCAACATATCCACAACTGGTCAGAGGAAAAGAACCTAAAAATAAACTCTTCCAAAACCCGTGAAATGGCAGTCATCAAACATAACCAATCTTCACTCTCCAACAAACCCTCAATCACCGGTATTCCTCGCTCTACCTCAATAAAAGCCCTAGGCGTCACCATTGATGAGAAACTTTCTGTCACGGAACACATCAACAAAGTCGTCAAAAGTGGCTCTGCTTCAATCTTCGCCCTTAAAACACTCAAAAACCATGGTGCATCTGCAGATTCTCTACAACTGATCACCCGCGCCACCATCATAGCCAGAACAATGTATGCTTCTCCCGCCTGGTGGGGACTGGCGAGCGAAAAGGACAAATCCCGCATTGAACATCTGAATAACAGATTAAAACGCTCTGGTTTTATTCAGTCAGATTCTCCTTCTATGAATGTTCTTGCTTATAACGCAGACACTTCACTCTTTAAGGCCGTCCTCTTAAATGAGAATCATTCCCTCAGATGCATGTTTCCTAGTCAACATTTTACGCCCTATTTTCTTAGGGTCAGACCACATAACTTTAACCTTCCTGACAAGGACTCACGAAATTTTATATCTCGTATGTTATTCCTGAACTCTTACTAAGCTATTATTAATTCATACTATAATATCTAGATGTATTTTATTTTCCATGTACACCTACAGCGTTATGTCTGTTGTTAACACATTAAACGAATATATGATGATCGTTGCACTGTGTGAGGCGGGTATCAGGAGATAAGTGTCATCAGCATATTTGATTAACCTGTTTGAAGGGTGGACCGTCTTGAGTTTTGAAATAGCTGTTATAAAGTTAGCTGGTCCCAAACCCGATCCCTGAACTATGCTGGGGCAGATACTAATAATTGCGGAAAGTAAGCCATTGAATTTGGTTGCATGTTTACGATTGTCTAAAAAGGCAATTATCCAGTTATATAATTATACAGTCAGGGATGGGCAATCTGGCGAGTTGCTCTGTAAGATATGAATGACTGACTGTATCGAAAGCTTTGGAGAAATCAATTGAGTGCGATCAGATGAACATAGTGGTTTTCGTTGAGAAGTTCCAATAGGTTGTGGGTTAAGGCAATTATGGCTGCCGTGGTAGAACCAGTGGTACGGAATGCATATTGATCAAAGAAGTCCTGGTTTTGGAGTGGTTCTGTCAAAAAAGGATAGAAAAAACGGCGCACAATAAATTTCTCAAGGAGACGGCATAGAATGGGGGTGACTGATATAGGGCGAAAATCTGCGACATCAGACGGGTGAGGAACCTTATAGGTACTGGCGTAATGGTGCTTATTTTCCACTGTGGTGGTACATATGACGAAAGAATAGAAACATTGAAGAGATGGGTTATTGGTTCTGCCAGCATGGGAGCGGCTGCCTCGAGAAACCAGGCGGTCATTCCATCATTGTGCGGTTATTATTAAATAGGGCTGGGCATTTAACGCGTTATTAACGCGATTAATGCTCCTTAACGAGTAGCTTTAAATAGATTCCTTGCTATAGGTCGATGGTTCAAATCAACGACCTCTTATTATGGTTCAAATCGATGTACACACGAGAGATTGTAGGTCAACGTAGTCAGCCGCTGGCATCTGAATAGTCCAGCCGCTGTCTCCACAGACGTTTGTACTAATGGCGAGGGAGGAAGAAGACTTCCACTGATGTCGTTCGTCGATTGATTTATCAAACTCGTGATTTATTTCTCTGCTCAGGTGACTAAAATCTATCAGGCTGACAAAGTCAATAGAAATCCTAACGCGTCACCGTATTAACTAAATGATTGGTCAATTACTATTGTCATTTTGCGACGATTTACAAAGAGTCCTTGGAAACGATTATTAGATTAGGATTAGATAGACACACAGGTAGATGACTGTGACCGAAATTTACTCGTTTTCGTTTATAACTTGCGGTTTTCGATGGCGTACAATTATTTATTGGGGCCCTTGACCGACTAGGCCATCGATCCATGGGGGTACACGTGTTGTGTGTTACTAAGCTAGTTTTGTAGTGTTTCTTGTAAGGTCTGTTGCGAATGTGGATTATTTTCGATTTTGGAAATTCTGAAAGTGATGCATTGGCTTAAGTCAGTTGATACATCGTTTGGTGAATCAGTTTTGTGAATCATTAGCTGCATGAAGTCAGCTCATTTATTGGACCAGGTCTTTAGGAAAGGCCACACCAACTTTGGTATTTATTTACATGGTTTTTCTATAGTGACTTGATGAGATCCTTCGTCACCAATGGCCATTTGAATGGGCATCTCACCATTGTACGTTCAGTAAAGATTTAGAAACAGGGTGCGTAGGTTTTCTCGCGTCCTCAGAGTCGGTTAGGAGGCGTCGTGAGAGTCGGTTAGGGTAAGTTTAGGACTTTAGGCGTCGTGAGAGTCGGTTTGGGTAAGTTTAGGCGTCATGAGGGTCGGTTATGGTCAGGGTTTTAAGGGTTAGAGTCGTCATTAGAAAACATGGTACCTTCCGCGCAGCGCCGTAAAATGCTCTTAAACTTACGGACCCCAATACTAAATGTTCGCCGTACATTCTACTTACACTATTCAAGCTTGAAATACAACTGTGGCCTTGGCAAAGAAGAGGGAACACTTGTAGCTTACTAGATCAGCCAATAATTGTCCTTTTGCCCAGACCACAAGCGTCACTATGCATGTATTTAATGCATTTGCTTAAATCATGGGCTCACTGTGCTACAAGCTGTGTTATGTCATGTACTAAATTAAGGCCAAATTTTGTTACGAATGTGTCGGATAGATAGTTTGAATTTATTTATACAAATTCCCATCAAGTGATGTTTGTGTTTTCATTTAAAGATTATTTAAATGTTGTACTGAAAGTACTGGAATTTTAGCGTGACTTTCTTAAGGTATAATTTTATGGGAGAGTTAATTAGTCCTTCCCCACAAAGGTGACAAATGTTGGTATATATTGTTATGTGAACCAGTTTCTTTGGCAAAGACACGCAGTGACATTATCCCTGTGTTCTCTATGGAGTTATAACCAAAACCATAAATTTTATTGATCCCTTCAAACAAACTGAAATACAATCAATAAGTAGATTAAAGGATGCCATGGAGCAACAGCGAAAGAAAACCCTAAAAGGACCAAGGTCCCGCTTAACAGGGTCACCCTTTCTTTGAGTTACATGCAGTGCATTTTTTAAAGCTACGGTAGCTACCACTTCACTGATGTTGAGTCCGAAGCATTGCTGATTATTTGTTATTTCTTCTTCTGTATAAGTGTTTGTTTACCATACATAATGTTATGCAAGAAAATGTATCTCATAATCTTATCTCAATTTTTTGCTTGTAGTAACATCGATCAAGCGGTTAGCGCATGAAATCAAGGACGACGTTACGACCATAACTCTTAGCAGACTACGTTCCAGCGAAAAAACACAACAATGTTTTCGTGGATCAATCGGAACGACAACCTGAAAAAGGAACCGGAAGTATTTACCTCCGTGGGCGACGGTCTCAAGGCACTCTACACGAAGAAGTTGCTTCCACTGGAAGAGTTCTATAAATTCCACGACTTCCATTCACCTCCGCTTAATGACTCGGACTTTGACGCCAAACCGATGGTCTTGCTCGTCGGGCAGTATTCGACGGGAAAGACCACGTTCATCCGGTATCTCCTCGAGGAGGATTTTCCGGGTCTTCGAATAGGTCCGGAGCCTACCACCGATCGGTTCATAGCGGTGATGCAGGGCGATCAAGAGGGCGTAATTCCTGGCAATGCCCTAGTCGTTGACCCAAAGAAACCATTCCGTCCACTGTCGAAGTTTGGCAATGCCTTCCTCAACCGCTTCCAGTGTTCCCAGTTGAAGAACCCGGTCTTGGAAAGTATCTCGATCATCGACACGCCCGGTATTCTTTCCGGAGAGAAGCAGCGGCTCGATCGCGGGTACGATTTTACCGAAGTCGTTGGCTGGTTTGCAGAGCGCGTCGACAGGATAATCCTGCTCTTTGATGCCCACAAGCTTGACATTTCGGACGAGTTTCGCCGCACCATCCAATGCATGAAGGGCTACGACGAAAAGATCCGTATCGTTCTGAACAAGGCCGATATGGTAGATCACCAGCAGCTGATGAGGGTTTACGGAGCACTCATGTGGTCGCTTGGCAAGGTGATGAACACTCCGGAAGTGGCGAGAGTCTACATTGGGTCGTTCTGGGATCATCCGTTACACTTTGACGTCAACCGGAAACTGTTTGAACTCGAGGAACAGGATCTCTTCAACGACATTCAGAGTCTTCCAAGAAATGCGATACTTCGAAAGCTCAACGACTTGCTATCAAAGTTGACCGAGCATTTGCTAAGGAGGAGGGCGAGTTGACTGATTGCGTTTGTATGGGGAATATTCATTCATTATGTCATCATCGTCGCCATTCCTGATTCCAGCCATTGGGTGGCGATAGGTACGAATATATGTTCTCCATTGTCCTTGGTCAATTTGGCCTGTCCAATGCTCCTCTCAGTGTTAGTCCAAGTGATGTTATGTAATTCGTATATAATTTCTGTTATTCAAATGTTACATCCATTTCCAAAATCTATCTCCTGTCTGTATTGATGTTCTCTAATTGCCATTTTTGGAAGAGTGATTTGTTTGCTGTACTTGAGAAATGTAATGAAACAATCTGTTAAAAAACTTCTTAAACTTCTGTTTCAGAGAAAGCTTCTGTGTAATGAAAGTTAGTTGATACTAATACTATATGCATTTATTGTATTATTTTGATTAATTATTTATCCATTGAAAAGCACTTACGTTGCCGAGAGGTAGAAATCGGAATTGATCAGAGAGACTAGGGAGCGTTCGGTATTGGACAAAACAGTTATTTATGATGATTGATTTAATTATTAAACGACGAATTGTCAGTAGATTGGAACTCTGAATCCAGCGATTTGAATTTACACGAATGGGAGCATTGATCAATTTAGTTTAGTTTAATTTTACAATGTTATGTGGCACTTTCAACCTAATTTAATGCAGCATTAAATGGATCTTCAGATTTCTCTGTTGTGAGCCCATGGTTGTCTGGTCAGGCTTATACAGTACAATACAGCTGTATTTTTATATTGCCCTACTTCAATAGTTCAGAAGTGCACACCCGACCATCTGACAGAATATCGATGGCGCCGAGCAATTGTGAGTGAAGGACTTGCTCAAGGTCCGTACACAGTAATTAACCGTCAGAGTGAAGGCTCGAACCCATACTCTCCGCGTTACAGGCCGAGTGCTCTAACCAGTTGGCTACCGTGCCCCATTAAGCTTAACCACAGGAACTACCGTTACTCTTCTTCCTAATTCTCTTGTAATTGTAATCGAATGTTTATAAAGCACCACTCAACAATTCATTTCCTTCTCGTCTTTCTACTCTTCCAACTCTTTTGTCTTCTCTTTCTTCTTCTGCTTTGTCCTTCACTTACTTCTTCCTTCTCTCCCTCCTATTAGTACTCCTCCTCCTTCTGCTTTTCCTACTCCTTAATCTTCTTCTGTAGTAATCACTCACAACATAACACATGTGCAACAAAACATGTGTTTGAAGTTAGTGTCAAAAGAAATGTTCATGAGGAAACACATGGTTCTGGTCATTGAGCCATACTTCATTATCAGCTGACTTTAACAAACGTAAATGTTCATAATTATATAATTGTATGATATGTTTGTCGATAGCTAATGATAACTGATGTTATCTAGGTTATAAATTAAGTTTTATGACAATGCATGAGAAACCAGTCAAGGTTGGTTAATGTAAACTCAGTGTACAAACAAAGCACTTTGAAACCAGCTGATCATTTGTTAATGAATGAGCGAGTGAGGAGTGAGTTTCAAGAGCGTGAGTGAGAGTGAGCGAGTAGTTATGCATGAAACAGGTCTGAAGTAGTTATGTGCATAAGTTTTGAAGGGTGCCAACTCTATCACTCTAAAGATGACACGCTCATCTTCAATCTATAATAAGTTTGCTTGTAGAAATCTACATACACTGGTCAGGTAAAATTATTAAAATTTAACATTCAATTTTTTGAAAGAATTTGTACAAAGATGCACATAGCAAAACATTTATAACTGTTTTGCTAGTTCTTTGTAGAACATGCAGTTTTCACGAAATTATGTGGCACATTCAACCTAATTCAATGCAGCATTAAATGCATTTTCAAATTTTTCAGTGGTTGACCCGTGGTTGTCTGTCAGGCTTAGCCTAAGGGACTGCTCTTTTTCCTTTCTATTCCTCTTCCTTCTTATCTTTGTACTCTTTCAGGTTTGCCACAGATCCTGAAAAGTTATGGAATTAGACTTTGAACAATTTAAGACCTGGGAAAAGTGGGAAAACAAGTGTTTTCCAAAAAAGTCATGGAATTTGAAAATGGCTGGGTCATGGAAAATGGAAAAATCATTAATAAACATATTTCTAATCATATTTGAAATTCGATAAATATTGCTTTGTTAAAACATTAGAAAATAGGTCCTATTTCGTCTAAAATAAGTCTTAAGAGTTATGGAATAAGGTTATTGATTTTTGTTGTATTAACCTTGTGGCCACCCTGTCTTTGAACTCCTCTATCTTTGTCTTTCTTGTTCTCCATTGTCCTTTACTTCTTCCTCCTCGCCCTCCTATTCACACTTCGGTCTTCGGCTCCTTCTGCTTGTCCTACTCCTTAGTCGTCTGACGTAGTATTGGTTTTGATTGAAGCTTTGTTTTGTAGGTCCATGCGTACATCATCAGCCACCTGAGAGGTCAGATGCCTTCATTATTCGGAAAGGAGACGAAGAAAAAGGAGCTGATCGCTTCACTGGGCGACGTCTTTGCCCAGCTCCAGCGCCAGTACCAGATCTCTCCAGGCGATTTCCCGAACATCAAGCACATGCAGGAACAGCTTCAGTTCCATGACTTCTCCAAGTTTCAACCGCTCAAGCCAAAACTTCTAGAGAACGTCGACAAGATGCTATCCGAAGAGATCGCGAAGCTGATGGCACGAATACCTAAAGAGGAGCACGATAAAGTGGAGAACTCTGCAGTGAAAGGTGGTGCGTTCGAAGGTTACAAGGAGAGCCCGTTTGGCATCGGAAAGGGTGAAGGAATCGACCGGGGACACGACCAATCAGAGTGGGTCGTGGGGCAGGAGCAGTACAAGTATGACGAAGCATTTGCGGCGCTGAATCCGGTCAACGGAAAGATCACTGGAGCGGCTGCCAAGGCGGAGATGGTCAAGTCTCGACTTCCGAATGCGATCCTCGGAAAGGTCTGGAAGCTGTCCGACATCGACAAGGATGGAATGCTAGACTCTGAGGAGTTTGCGCTCGCGATGCACCTCATCAACATTAAGCTCGAGGGACATGATTTGCCCAACGAATTACCGCCGCATCTCATACCCCCGAGCAAACGGTAATTTTGGGTCTGCCGTAACTGCCGTTCACGTTTTCTCTTTGTGATACTAATTACTAATCTCTTGCAGATTCTTGGACGCACTTTTTCCACTTCAGAGACTTCTACACTGCTCGGTACATGGTGATTTAATTTAATTTTAAATAGTTGTTAATTTGTCTAGCAATTTAAATGAGTCTGCGCGTAGAGTCTCAAAACATGCCACTGCTATTTCCTATTATGCTATTTGTTGTAATCTGTCGTAAAGCCTCTTAGTTGTACAAATTTCGACTGTTGGGTTATCTTTGGTTAGCTTACGGGCTCTGCTGTTCTTCTGTGCTCAGGGTGGATGAATCAACTTGAAGCGTTTTTTAAGCTGCTTTTTCTTACATGAAACAATTGACAATCAGGGAGCTAACTTTACTTGATTTATTGAAACTGCTTTTTGAGATTTCTAGAAAAGTGCCTTGGAATCACTTTGACTTCACTTTGAATAAAAAATGAATGAGTTATTTTCAAGCATAGAAAGATTGTTGTGGATGAATTTGTACTGCTTGACTATTCATAAGATGCAGAGCTAACGGAGGAACAACGCATTCCGTAGATACGTTGGATGATTATTGGGGCCAGCAGGGTTGTGTGTTTGGAGAACAAGGCACTATTGCTAGTAGGCAACTGCAGAAGGTTAGAAAAGAAGCCCGATAATCAGACAGTACTTGACCTTGCAACAGAATTGTTGTCAACCTTCTTTAAAGTGATCCTTGTAAGTCGAAAATCCAGTGCATGTTTTTCCGATCTTACTGCATGGAAAGATTGTTTTGGACGAATTTTTGGTGCTTGACTGTTTCTACAATGTGCCGAGTTGTACAGCATAGAGGGAACATTGATTGGGGCTTTTGGTAATGCATAGGCTTCCATAAATACGTGTACTGTCTCACCCTAATTCGTAGGAGTTTTTCAAAACTAATTTGTCTTCAAATTTACGATGACCTATTGTTTCCATGAAAATTTCTGATGAGCTTTGTTTAGTCTTTTCAATAACTTGGGCACACCAAAGTTGAGATCTCCAGCATCAAACGTGGAAACAAAACAAAGATTTGTTAATTGGGGCAGCACTGTGCCTGTGCAACACTCTGCCTCCGGATATACAATCACTAGCATCTTTAACTGTTGAGGAAACATTTTCTGCTTGACTTAAGACGTGTTTGTTCGGTGATCCTAGATAGCCATGCCAGAGTGCCCTTGTGAGTTAATTAAAGGGTGCTATACAAGTGCTCTGATGCATGCATGCAGACATGCCTTTGAGTTAATGGATTAAATATAATAGGGCTTAACAATGTCAGGTCACCCAGGTGCAATGGTAATAAGAGATTTCGGATAGACTTTCTGTATTATATATTGAACATCTTGTTCTCTGCTGATTTCTGCATTTAGCCAGTTGCATTTAATGAAAACAAGAGTGCCAGCCAACAATTGGATAAACAGGATAAATGTTGACATTGTTTCAGGCTGTTTGTTTTGTTCTGTCTTAAGTCTTGTCCCATTCATAATTGCCTCACCTCAATATTGCACAAGGTTGAGACTTTCCCTAGCTTACTATTATGTAGCAAGGTCATCTGATTATCATTCTGTGCTCATATCTAAAACAAGAATCGTTCTTGGTGAACAACCTGATTTTGGAACTTTCTCCCCGTGTCGGTCCGTTCTGCCCAGCTGCTTTTGTCATTTCGTTTGCAGCTTAACACTTTAACGAAGAGAGTGTACTTAACTAAAAGTGACTGGGAGACCAATGCAGTTTGCCGTTGAAGTGCTAAGACTTACCTCTTTCAACTTGCTATCCACCGTAGGCTGTGTCTTTGTCTTAGTGTACTGATCTGCTAGAAATTGACCTTGTTACGGCTTGATTTTGGTGCGCCATTCGTTGATGCCTTGTGCATTAGACACCATCGCAATAGAAGTTACTAATTACAATTAGCATTAAGTTTGATTGACTGGAACTGTGACTAAGTTTGAGAATGGCCCATTGAGACTCATTGAGATTGGCTGACTGAAACTATGCACAAGGTTGGGGCTGTCACACTGGGACTTTACTGGAACTGTGACAACAGAGTGATCGTCTTGCTGGGAAAAATGCACCATATAAAATGCCTTATACACATAAACACATACATAGCAGTACATACATAGTGCACACACACTACATACATACATACTGGTACATGCATACATTCACACAAAATGGAATGTGACTTGTCAATGTTGACTGCTAGAGGTCGTTAGATTATGCACCTAGACCTGTCAGCCGTGAACTCTGCTCCTATCTGCATGTTTGTTCAAACATAGGAATTGTATTTGCCCGCTTACAGCACATACACACACACACACACACACACTGCTAGGACTTCTAGTAGATTGCTCCTTGTAGGGGGCATCATTTATCTATAATACATGTGCATACAAACATACACACATACACCATATGCATATGTTGTTTATATATATACACCAGTATATATGATTCATATTTACAGGTTATATTCATGTACCAGTTTTTGTACGGTAAGCACAACGTACACTACGTACAGTTCATGCATATGTACTGGTATGTATATATATATATATATATATATATATATATATATATAATATTATACATACATGAGCAGTGAGCACACACTTATATGTATGCTAGTCAGGTACATACATCGACCTACATGTGTATATGCATTGCATTTTCTATGTAGAAGTTAATATATTTCTACATTACGTAGTTGCAACAGTCTGTGATATTTATAAACATATATGTATATTTACATGTGTTTATATATTATATATGTATTATACATATATGTATGAGACGGTTTGTGTTGGTAGAACTGGCATAGGACATGAGTAATTATAAAATGTAATTTCTGATCCAATGCATTGCCAATGACCCTGAACATGAATTTCAAATTAATTAAACTCAGCCTTTTGGAGATGACCCCCAACAATGCAAGTCTCGGTATGGCTTGCACCAGACAGTTGTATAAGCCCCTTGGAGCTTCAGAGCATGCATATAGGACCATTATATATAATTTATGTTAATATATATAAATACCATACGAAGATATATATTATTACTGTATAATATATGTATCTTGGTGTGGCTCATGCCGGACAGTTTTATAAGCCCCTTTCCGAGCTTTTGAGCATATATATATATATATATATATATATATGATTTTGATATATATATATTATTTATGCTGTGCGGTGTTGCTTAACTTGACACGTTGCCATGTTCAGCAAAAATCACTTTTAGCCTTTTAGGATTGTTTGATGATTCGAATGATTTATTACTAAATGTTTCTGATTATTTTATAATTATTATTGTTACATCAACTTCTGATTATTAGTAAAGTGGCATATGTCTGTCGTAATAGTTTAATTTTGTGTATGAAGCAGAGTCTCTGCTTTCTGCCATGGTTTCCATTATCTGCTCTGTGAGGCACTGAGATTAAGTCCTTAATCTTTTGTAACCCAGTTGGTGAGTTCTGATTAACTGATTATTTAAGGGTCTTATCTGTTCAAAGCAAAACAGGACGATTCATTCCATTTAAGTTAGTTTATGCCGACTTGTAGGAAGTCGGCATTAAACGACTTATACATGTAATATGCATTTTTCAAAGTCTACCGGTACCGGGTATGTGTAGTTTTCACTAAAAGTAAAATAAATTATGAAGTAATTTTCTATTTCTGTGTGCTATGGATGTAAAAAGTGGTTAGAGCAATGTGTAAATTATATCACATGTATTTCCTGTAATCTTGTTTTTATCCTGATTTCTTTGATGTTGTTCCTACCACTTGGACTTTGAGAAAACTGGATTTGATCATAGGTGTAAACCTTCTTTCTTCCCAGATCCTATGCTAACTTTGTTTTCTCATCACGCTGCCATTTAACAGTAAACACACACGAGTTGGATTTTTTTTATGTAGTTTCAGACATTGGGGTTCCTGCAGACATATTTTTACAGAGGCAGTCTAGATGAATTTAGATGTAATTAGTAACTTCTATTGTGCCGTTGTCTAATGCACAAGGCACAACCGATGGCACACCAAAACCATATCCAGAAGATCAGTCCTTAATACAGAGAGGCAGCCTATGGTGGACAAGCAGTTTGAATAAGAGGTAAGTTTTAAGTTGAGAACGAAATGACACAAGCGACCGAGCAAAGTGGACAGACACAGAGAGAGAATTCCAAAAAGTAGGTCAACCGCAAAAGCTCGTTCCCGAAGAACAGTTCGTGATTTATGCCCAGGCAAAGATAACCAGATGACTTCACTGAATAATAATAAGTCTGGGGAATAAGAACTGATCCTAATAAGTATATTGTTGCTGGCCAGAGTTCACAGTTTCATAAACTATGAGCCCCAAATGGAAACTAATTGTTTGCTGAACAGGAAGCCGATGCAAAGATTTATGCACAATAAGTATTAAGTATTCAAACAGTTGGCATTGTATACAATGCAACTGTAATAATAAGATATGCCTTCCTTACAAAGTATGTCGTGCACAGGGAAAACTCAATAACCATAAACAGCCTGGAAGAGGGAAGTTTTCAGTTTAGAATGAAAAACAATGATCTACTTTGAACCCCTCCACTTTTTTGTCAGCATTTGGCATGACCCTACCTTTTGTGGATGTCCACAGTTCGGGGTGTTACGGGGTGCAGTAGGCCTACATTTTTACCTTCCTTTTGCGGACATCTGCAGACCATGACTACCGGGTAACTATGTTGGGGTAGATTAGGCCTACTTTTTACCCTCCTTTTGTGGATGTCCACAGTCTAGGGCTAACTGTACTACCGTTTGGAGTAGGCTTACTTCTATACTGCCCTGTTGAGCAAAGAGAATTTATAATTATTATCATGTAGTAATTATACAATGTTCTCGGTCTGTTGGTATCCAGCCCCAGTATTATAATTGCAGATGAAAGAGAAGCTGTTTGCATCGAATACACATTAAGACTGTTAAGTAGATTGATTAGTTTAATGACATCTGACGGCATCAAAGGCCGTTGACGTCAATAGGAAAACTTTGCACCGAGTTTAGAGACCTGAAAGACGGTCAAGTTCAGTAGCCAATGGCAGACATATATATATATACAAGGCATGGTACAGCTGACTAATAGATCTCTCTTAGACTGCTTCTCGGCAAAGTTCACAAAATAAGATCCAGCATAGTGCAGACAATTTGCTGTCTGACAGGTGTTGTTAAGGCACAGATTGTAACAAAAAATACCTGCATTTGTAGAAATTTAGATGTGGAACTACTTCGAATTCAAGGGATTATTTAGGGGGTGGTTTTACGGGTTAAAACCCCACCCCAAAATATATGCATTACTGTTATTACAAACTAAAAATGTAGCAAAATACAATTTCCAATGAAAAACCACAGAAAACTTAAAACCCCTCTGAAATTTTTTCTGGCTATGCCCCTGTCTGCATTGGGCATAATCTCCTATTCCCTGTCCTGTCCACATTTGAATGAAACCCCCCCCCCCCCTAGTGGAAGTCCTTAACGGACGAATTCATATACGAAGGAAGTCTGTTTAAATTAAGTTGTTCTCGATTTGAACACACTGAACACGAGTTGATAAGATAAGTGAACAAGTTACTGATGCATTTCAATATTTAATGCAGTCATCATCAACATAGTATTAACCAATAACCACCGGTTGGTAATATGAGTACAAAGTACAGCACATGTACAGAGTCAATTACATGCACAGTTATGATTAAAATTATATTCTCAGTCTGCACAAAGCTAACCAATATATTAATACCATTTTTGGTAATAATGCGCATAATTATTTGCAACTAATTCTACAAACCTGAATTGTTCTCGTCAAAGTCATAAATACTCACAAATCGAAAACTAAAATGCTTGGCTAATAAATGCAATAAAAAATGCAAACCTAACATTTACAGTTACAGTGTAAATTATACAAAACCTGAAGATGTAACAAAGAGTTTGATACAGCATCATAACCATAGTGTTCAGCTGATTTTAAACTTGGACAAAAACGTGAATAATGGTGAATGTGACTTGTTCTTTTAAATTAAAACTATAAATATTTTTGGTATAAACTTCCAATGTAAAGTTAAATATACTACACAAAGACAAATGCATTAGACTTGTCAGTCGTCTGCCAGCATGCACACATAGTGCCCATATAGGATCCATGTTCCTATATTGGACCCACAGAGCCCATAATTATGGATTCTATGTAATGCCTATGGCAGGGATAAAAGATCAAATCAGAATGGCCATAAGCAGCAGAGTTAGGCATCTTTTTCATTACACCCCTTAGGGTTCGTCCATTAATTATGTCAACAAATTTTAGGCAGTTTTTGACCCCTCCCCCTTGTCAACAACTGTCAAACATTGACGGACCCCCTAAAAATTATGTCAACAATCCCAGAACCCCTACAAAAAGAAACAAAATGGCTCAATATATGTAGAATAATTTTTTTTTAAATTACACTAAAAATGCAATCTCGAATTTCAAAATATATGAGTTTAGCTTATTACCAGCTTTTTAGTAGTATTAAACATGAAGCACTTTATACAATTTTTGGCATTTCTTAATGTTTTTGCTACCATTTGGAAGGGTCTGTGTTGATTTATTGGAAAAAATTTCTTGACGTCAACTTTTACTGAACCCCCTCCCCCTTGTCAACAACTGTCAAACTTTTCCAAACCCCCCTATTTTGTTGACATAATTAATGGACGACCCCTTAGGTCTAGAATCCCCATCACTTTACCCTCATCTTTAAACAACCCTGGATCTACTGCTTAGGACCATTCATCATGCTGATCTCTGCCAATAGCCAGCGTCAAAAACCGACAATGAAACTAAACGCAAAACAGAATTCAAGAATCCAAATGATAATTGTATTCTGTTCCTGGAAACAGTTCAACATGAACTCGTAGCGTATTACCTAGTAACAACAGTGAGGTGGTCATCTCAGTTATATAGAGCTCGCCTTTTGGTCACCGATTTGCCACACTGGTTAAGGCGTATATCAAGGTGCCTCAGTCTGTAAAAAGACTGGTTCAACTCCCAACCGTAGCTAATTTCAGAATTTAAATCTCGGGCTAGCACGGTTTGTACATGGGACAAAGTGGCATGGCACCCATTACAATGGGCAGCGGTGGTGAAGGATCTCACCCGATAAATTCATTGAAAAATGAGCCGTGTCAAGGAATCAAAATGAGTTGGATGTTGGCAATTTACATTGCTAGGAAAACAGCAAAATATGATCAGAAGTAACTTTTTCTTATGTTAAGATTTTAATGGAAATGGGTGAAAAAATTTTTTACATTTCTTATATCTCACATTTGATGAAATTCATTGTTTTAATGTGTATTTTCAGGATTTTTACAGAGAATACTTTTATTTTTTGTGATTATATATTAAAATAAATTTAAAAAATTTTCAACAAAAAACACATAACCATTTGTAACTTTGTCAAAAAGTAAGGTAGAACCAAACTTTTTGTGTCATTATAAAGCAAAAAATGTGGTCTTTAAGAATATGTAAAATATTCATATTCTAACATTTCCGACATGCGACTCATTTTGATCCCTTGGGTCACAAATAGTTGTTTCAGAAAAACGTGTACCTATACTTTTACATTAATTTGCGGTTCAACAACGATTGTAGGTTTGAGCCTACACAGTCTATAAGAAATTGCCACTACAAAGGTATTAACAAAACTACTACAAAAGTAGTAGCTTGCACAGTTTTGGATATGGTAGGTAATTATCAAGCTCCAGAATATCTAGTTCTTTGATTGCTGCTTGGCTAACTCTTGATTGTGGTAGTTGTTTGAGGTTCCACGGGTAGTGGTGTGGCCAGTTCTACACCAGTAACTATAGTAACTCAGGTAGGTGCTGACTTAAGAGTAGTGCGCTCATATGCTCATTACACTGGTAATTGCCCATTTGCAGGTCATGGTCGAGCACAAAGTTTTCCAGCTTTCGTAGTTCCCTCGTCAAGTCTCGGACTTCCGATGTCAGCTCTTCGTTGTGTTTCCTTAGCTGTTCTGATTCCTGTATAGCAATAAAAAAGCAAATATTACATACAAGTATGTTAACCAAGGTGATACAGTTCGTCTGTCTAAAATATTCTGGAAATTTCTATGGTGCTGATATAACACACACGACATCAATCCGAAGTCACTTAAAACTCATAGTGAAAGCATAGTTACAGATCTCAAAACCTTTATTGATGCCCAGTCAAGATCCAACAGAAAGGGAACAAGAAATTAATAATGAGCGTCATGAAGATCTAGTCCTAGATTAAGATCTGGTGCTAAATTAAGATCTGGTGCTAAATTAAGATCTGGTGCTAAATTAAGATCTGGTGCTAAATTAGATGAAGATCTGGTCTTAGATGAAGATCTGGTCTTAGATGAAGATCTGGTCTTAGATTAAGATCTGGTCCTAAATTAAGATCTGGTGTTAGATGAAGATCTGGTCCTAGATTACGATCTGGTACTAGATGAAGATCTGGTCCTAATAATTGTAAACTCCAAATTTCTGAAGTGCTACTTTAAAGCTAAGTGCAGGGCATCAGCTTATTCACAAGCATCCTAGATGAAGAACTGGTCCTAGATGAAGAACTAGTCTTTGATGAAGAACTGGTCCTAGATGAAGAACTAGTCCTTGATGAAGAACTGGTCCTAGATGAAGAACTAGTCCTTGATGAAGAACTAGTCCTTGATGAAGAACTGGTCCTAGATGAAGATCTAGTCCTAGATGAAGACCTGACTAGTCCTAGATGAAGATCTATTCCTTACATTTGTAAGTTCTTCAGCCAGTTTTGTTCGTTTCTGTCGGCATTTCCTTGCAGCGATTCGATTGCGTTCTTGTCTTCTGCGATGGCGACTCATCTCTTCCTGATCAGAATCAGCATACTACACGCAAACAAAACACCAACACATTAATCATAGAATATCTCTGGTTCTGACTTGATGCAGCACTTGTGAATGAGCTGAGGTCAAGTGCTTTGGTTTAAGTACTGGTGGCACTTTAGAAATTGTTGAGTTTATGATTTACAATCATATCTAGGAGCCAAGTGTTACTTCCCTAAATGACTGTCCGTCCAATGAAATTTTTTTATTTAAGTATCAGGAGTCCCCAGCTAGTGGGATCATAGATCCATTTAGGGCCCCTGCTATTTGCATGTTGTAGATGTTACTGTTGTAATATTATGAATAAAAGATTGATTGATTGATTTACAATGAATTTGGTGTGATAAAGGTACCATATCCAACATCTGAAGTTTACTTAGGATACATGGCCTCAACAGTGTTATTCTGGAATCTGTGTTTTAAGTGGGACTGGTTCATATGCTACTAAAGCATTATAATTTACAAGTCACAGAGAAGAAGAAGAAAAAGCTGAAGAGCAGTCCCTTAAGCTCGTTCCTAGAGGCAACCAGGGTTTGAAGTGTTAGCCACTTAATTTTTCTTAGCCTTGTCACATGACGATGTGTGGCTAACCCTCACTAACTGTCTGATCTTTCAGACTTTCACTATAAATAATACTCACAATGAAAAAAGACACACATTGTAAGGAGGATTTATTATATCTATATATCAGTAGACTACACTTAAACATATCCAAATAAGGTCTGGAAAACATAGCCATAACTTTGCGACCGTACACCACTATCATGATCGCAATCACTTTTGGCCAAATGTTGAAACATGTTTGTGACATGACAGCGTTATTTTTTTGTAGCAAGTTCAAGCAATGACAATCATGGGCGTTGTATTCTTGCACACTACCACAGTCATGTTAGCTTCTTACTTACTGTTTTATGTTGTATAAATTGGTGACATCATCCGTCCTGTTGTACTAAATTTGTATATAGAGGAAGAGGAGGAGAGAATTGGTCGCCACCACATATTTGGCAGCTGCTTCATGGGAGACAGATGAGGAAAGATGAAGAAAGAGAGGGAGAGGGTGTAAACAGAGATAAAAGAGGAGCAGTAGTGGATTTTCCCAGAAGGGACATTTTGCCAAACTAGATTAGACTAGCAGCTAAACATAACTGCAGTAAATTTTCATTACCTTTGTTCTTTTCCATGTTCCTGTGATGTCGTCATGTCGTGAACGATGGCTCCGAGGTGTTTCAAAATTTTCTGGCTCTTGAACAACACTGATCTTCGTCTTACGAGACAAGAGAAAAGATCGCAGCTCATCCTTAGCCAAACCGACATCATTGGCATTCTTATCAACAGTTGGCAAAACCAACTTTTCAAAGTCTGTTGTGTTAATGGTGGAGTTTTCATCTAGGCTGGACAGCCACGCAAACACCAGATCATCACTACATACATCGGCAACAAGTTCATTCAGGTTTTCACTATTAATGTCCAAGCCTTCGTCACAGTTCTCACCAGTGCTGCCAAGGTTTTCATGATTTTGCACAACATTTGCACGAAAGGTAGTTGAAACTACTTCGCTCAAAATGTCCGCCGTGTACGAACCATCATCCGCTGAGTATGTTTGATTTTCCAGGTCGCAAGTTTCTGTTTCGTTTTCACTTCCCGTGAAGTCATACTCGACTGTGACGGGAATTATTGCTGGATGCTCACTGCCTTCGACTTCAGCCGTCGAGTCCGACTCTTCAGGCGTCGTGCTGACCTCGGTGACCATTCCGACCTCCAGTTCCTCCAGTGGAATGTCATAGTATGTGTCCTGGTCAGTTTCTGAATTTACGATTGTTTCAAATGTTGAGAAGAACGTCACTGGTGATGTGACTTGTTCTGAATAATACGGGATGTCGCTTGGCAGAACTTGGATTCTAGGCAGACCCTGGAAACATTCAGAGCACAGCAAATGTGTATTTACGTATGTATGTTACAGCACATATGTATGTATGTGCTGGTATGCACATAAGTGGATACATCTATGCACATGGTTTGCATGTATGAATATATGTATGTATGTTTGTACATGTATGTACGCATGCAGATATAATGTTATCTCTGTATGTCTGTCCTAGGATGATCTTCTGGAAGTGTATCTGATTACAGCTTGGCATCGGCTGATGCCTTGTGCATTAGACATTGGCGCAATATTAGAAGTTACTAATAACCAGATCTAACACTTAGCAATTAACAATAATATAAAAAGTACATCTCCCACATGTCCCAGTCGAACAGAGTTGAGGCACACATTTCATCTTATTTCTCTTCCATCAGTTTCTCGACGATGAGGCCCTTATGAAGCCTCTCCAGTGTTCTTTTTAGCTTCATCGTCATCATAAGGGCACACATTTCATATCCTGTGGTAACTGCCCTGCCAGTATTTCTATGGGCATTAGACTGGATCCATATTGACTCTATACGGACCTCATTATGGGTCCTATATGGACCCCCATGTGGACAAGTTGGCAGGGTGAGTAGGAAATAGACGGATTCCAAGGTCCTGGACATGAGGCCAGTCAACCGCAGGGCTTGCCGTGTACTTCCCAGCTCAAGAGCCTCGTCACATCTTACTAAGGAGCGCTCAGTTACGGCACAGGTTCAAAGGTCATTTATCTTCTATGGTTGTATAACATTGTTTTGACTGTCTTTTGATAACCACAAATAACAGGTGCTCATAAATTTTAAGCTGTTCTCAATCAGAACTCGAACAGATAAAAATTATTTCGCTGTTGTCACTCACCATTCTTTCTAGTGCAAAACGAACGAATTTCGCCGATCCTGTACTTTATTTCGTTAGGCCTAGTCAGCCCTCGGCTTTTTCTCTCTTTTCCTATCGAATTGCCCAACGCAGACTGCTTTGCTCGTTAGCTGTGGTTTGTTTAAATAGCCCCATAGCACCCAGCCATGTTACTCATTAACTGGCACAGGTCACGTCACTCATATCGTGCCACTGTGGGGTCACAGGGCGTGGCATCATGTAACTAGGTCAACGATAATGACTAACTCTCACACGCCGTCGACACCATGTGGTCGACACAACTATTCTCCTGCTAAGTTGTTTATGGACAGCCGAATTACAATTTATTCAGAATTATCGCCATCTCATCGGTTGACAAGAAAACACTTTAATTACTTATAAATACTCTTTTGACTGCTTTAACCGTCCTCGAGCCTAGGGTTAGCTGCAGTGCTGCACCTGATACTGTACCATCCAACGAACACCGTTTTCATACTAACCGCTTTCAATTATTATAGTAGTATATCGTAATCGTAAACTCGATATTTCTACAGCGCCCACAAAAGCGAAGTCGCGGGAACCAGCTTATTCACAGGCGCTTAACCAAAACAGAATCGATAGGCAGGGGGTCAAAATCCAGAGAGTCAGGCAGGCAGACAGTCAGACGGCTAAGGTGGATGATGCTTAGAGTTGAAATGGCGAGGAAGGTGAGGGGAAGAGAAGGAATCGGGATAGGATTTGTGAAAAAGCAGTGTTTTCAGTTTTGAGTGGAAGACCTGTGGAGAGATAGCAAGAGGTGAGGTTTTGGTGAGTTCATAGGATGGATCGGATATTTGTCGTAGCACAGGCGGGAGTTTGTTCCAAAGAGGCGGGACAGCTATGGCTATGGAGCGATTTGCAAATTTAAGCGATGAGGTGACGGAAGGGCGGAGGGGCCGTCCATAAATGACGTCACGCTATTTTGGCCGATTTTTGACCCCTCCCCCCCTCGTCACACTTCGTCACAAAAGGTAACACCCCCTTGAAAAATGACGTCACAAAGCTCTGACCCCCCCTACAACTAAATTTCCATTTGATAATAAAACATGTTTCAAGTCACATTTATTGTCATTGTAATAAGTATTTAAAAATCTGATGGTGAAAAATATTTAAATAATTAGAAAATTATTAATAATGGTGCCCATATACATTAAAATAATCAAAAAATTATGAAAATTTTAATACTCAAAATTAGTGCTGTTATTTTAAACTTAAAATGTTGTTAATTGTTAAATTTAATTACACAGACCTGATGTGACATCACACTTCGCTGACCCCCTCCCCATGTCACACGTCACAAATTTCCGACCCCTCCCCTAGGTGCGTGACGTCATTTATGGACGGCCCCTTAGCAGTGTGAGGGTGGAAGATGAACGGGTTGAACGAAGAGGTTGGACCGAGAACAACTGACGGAGATACGAGGGCTGAGAGGATTGAAGTGTATTGTAGGTGAGGGATAGGACTTTATATTCTATTCGTTCAGGAATTTTGAGCCAGTTGAGTGATTTCAAGACAGGTGTGATGTGGTGGTGTTTGGGGGTTTTGGTGACAGCACGTACGGGCGAGGGCATTCTGAATGGCTTGGATGCGATTAATTTGAGTGGTATCTATGTTGAGAAAGAGAGCATTGCAGTAATCTAATTTAGCGTGAACTAGGCCCTATTGATGTGGCGATTGTTGATGAGGTTTTGAAGTCAAGCATATATGATACTAGACCTACCGTATTGCCCATCGACAAAGACTTTTGACTCGAAGATCTTTGCCAGCAACATGATCCTCGAATTCTGATACCACTCAGATACAGACGCGACAACTTAATTAGCTCTTGGAAATTGGTTTAATATAATTGTCTGTGCATAAGCTGGTCTCCCGGCTGACGCGGCTGAGCGTTGCGCTGAGAAATGTACACTTGCATCAAGAACCACACAACCGTAGCTACCGTAATCGCCAAATTTCTAAAGCAACACATGAAAGCTAAGAGGAGTTGCTATCTTTGAATCACCAGTGCTGAATCCTATCAGAGGGGTTTGTCTATCCATGGAGATCCCCATTGAAGAACAATCCGTTTTTGTGCTATTATTGTTTGCCAAATGTTTGGTGAAGAAAAGATTATAATTTATATGAAAAACAAAATATTAATTTCGTATGAATGCTATAGGCCTAATAAATTTAATCCACTGTAAAGTAAGTAAGTAAGAATATTCTTTATTTGACTACCAGCAAACGCACAGTAGCTTACAGAAAAAATAAATAATACAAACATTTATGCAAAGTCATATAACATTCTCATAATAAAACTTCTTTTAGCAAAGGCATCAATTCTAGGTAGGGTGAGATCATGTGGTCTGGGTCGCGTATTGTATGGAGTGACCTTACGGGGAGGGAGGAGGTCGTGAAGGACGTGACAAGGGTTTGAGAGAATTGAAATTGTAGCACACGGCAGCTAGTAGATAACTCTGTTGTAGGTTTATGAATGAACATTAAACGTTCATCTGGCTTTCCATATAAATGATACGATTAATTTGCATAATATATTACGGGAGATAGACTGGTACACATTGAACCATGAAAATAGTTTGAATAGCCCTCATTCCTTTAAGGTAACCCAGTTAAAGCAACGGGGAGTAGAGTGACGAATCTCGGCCTCAAACGACGGTGACTGGGACATCTGTGTAAACAAAATACGTCAAACGGACACCGCCCGTATTTATCACTGACATCATAGACATCATGAATATTAATATTCATGAATTATTTAGTAGGCTAGCGCACGTTGCGGTTAGGCTACTGCAAATTACGTCAGTTCGTACACGTGGCAGAAACCACGCCACATAATAATATTAGATCTATAGGTATGATTCAGAAGCGCGTTTTACAACAATGGTTTGGCCCGTGTCCCTGGGAATCTTCTGAGCGAGATGAAGCAACCGAATGGCTGTGAATCATTGTGTCTATAAATAGAAACTATATAGATCTGCCATATTCAGAAATGGACCGCGAAATCAGACCACAACGCAGGATGTCAATTCAGAATAATATTGGACCTAGGCCTAGTCTGATAGGTCTATCGGTGAAGCGTGGAATTACTTTTCATTTAGTAAGAGGGCTTAGAAATTACCACAGAAGCCCATTTAATGCCTTAAATGGGCCGAATTTCATCTCATTACTTCTAGGCTGTACATAGCCCCGTCTTAAATAGCACCATGTCCTTATTAAGTTTGGTAGGCCCTAATTAACTGTTTTCCACTTCGTAGTGAAGTAGGCGGCTAGGCCTAGACTATACGTGGCATAAAAATGATAAAACCCTTGACCAAACAATCTGGCTATTGCGGACTTGATTTCATATAGCCTAGCGCTGGCGCTTATGATGGTATCCCTGAGGTGGCTTTTGGTGGCGCTCAGAATTTCAGACGTTTACGTTACATGTTACAGGTGTCTAGAAGTTGGATTACTGCAGTGTCCGATTTGCCGGGGGGGTCGGGGGGGGTTGAACCCCCTGCTTCTCATTTTGACCCCCCTGCTTCTGGCCTTTGGCCGACCCCCGGGGGGGTCGGCTGGACCCCCTCAAATTCATTAACCACAGTCCTACTCCAAATGACTCCATGCATAATAAAAAATATAGTCTTCGTTATGACCAATCGGCCTGATTTAGGTTGATATTGGGATATACGTTTTAAGGAATAGGGTTATCCTTTCAGATAACTGATAATCCAAAAACCTGGTCCCTCTCGGCCACCGTACTTTCATCTGCGTTGTCACTTGGTTACTATGACAGGCAGTGCCTGAGAGGGTGCAGCCGGTTCATTGCTCCTGGGCCCAGAGAGCCGGGAGTGTAGTTTCTGGCTGAGCCGGAGGAGTTACCGATCAAGGTCCAGCAGGTGATTGATAGTGCCCTGCTAACCTACAGTGCCCTTCACATCGTGTAGGTCAATGCTAAAGCTTTCTCCAGTCTCCTATAGGCCCTAGCCCCCATTCATTACACGCACCCCAATTGAAATGAGTCATAGGATCCATCGCCAGCCTCATCATCAGGAAGGTTAGCTCTTATGCTGTTCATCTGTCTGACATTATAGAACTTATTTTGCAGTTTTCCAATTTATGCATATATTTATTTAAGCTTTCAGATATAAAAAGTAAAAGTTGTAGATAAGCAGTCCAAAATGTATGGTGACAGATCAGGAGCCCTGAAAGGTTTGCTTTCTTGTGGAAATATATATCTAACCATGTCTGCCTGCTTGTTGGAAGAAAAACTTTAACTTTAGCAAAGCAATATCTTGCTTTCTTTAATGGTGAGGATTTCATAAAAGAAATTAAATATTTACCCTCCGTACATAAGATAATGTTTGGATGTGCCCAATTAACACCGTTGACCTGTTGAACTTATTAACACAGTACAATCTTTCTGAGCAAGTTCCAAATGTTTGTGTGAGCTTAGGTTAGGCCTATACTGTTAATTCCGGAAACAGTAACCTCTGCAGAGAGATCATTCAGCAAGTTCAAGCTAATTAAGAATTTGTAAGGTCTACAATGTCTCAAGAAGATTATCTTGTGGATTTGGCCAGATTGAGTATTGCCAGAAAATTGATTTTAAAACTGTCATCAGACATTTTGCAGAAAAAGGTCAGAAAAGCTCCATTCAACCCATTGTTAATCAAATAAGCTTAATAAGTGTTTTAAGGTATGAACATATTCTTATTTGTGGCTGTTTGGCAGTGGCCAAGGTGTGGTGGCTTTCTAGGTTTTTATTTTAATTTAATCTTCACAATTTCATTTGAAATTTCTGATTGAAGCAAAACACACAGTGACAGCAAGCAATTGTTTTGTTAACAAAAGTTTCATTGTACTGTATATATATATATACATGCATATATATACATGTATACCGGTATTATACTGTGTATATATATATACAATTATACATGCATATATATACATGTATATTATACTGATGATGGGTGTTGGGAAGAAAACATAAGGAATGCTGGGAAAAGAGATGGATCCGATAGGCTAACTAATCGATTAAATCGATTAGCTAATTAATAAGCTAAACAGCTAATTCTTTAGCTTCAAGATTTTGCTAAATCTAATTTTAATCGATAAGCAATTTAACTAATCATGCCCATCTCTGGCTGGGAAGGCCCATAAGCGGGGGGGGGGGTAAAAAATATTACTGCGGCTCAGTAAATTTTTAATAGTTCTATAGATTTCCGACCCCCCTGCTTCTTTTTTGACAAATCGGACCCTGCATTACTGTTGTTTGCGTTAGCACCTCATCTGAATCAGTGGCGGCGCCAGGATTTCAGGTTTGGTGGCTGAAGCTCCAAGCCCTTCCCTTTCTCCCTCCTCCCTGGCATTGCCTGTGATTTTCCACTTTTTGTTTGTGGGGCTGAGCCGCAGTTAGGGGTGCTAAGCCCCCATACCCTCTGGCGCCGCCACTGCTCTGAATGATCCTTTAATCTCCGGATCAAGGTGTTCCTGAAATCCGGTAGAGGTATGTAAAATACACAAATGTAAAATACACAAATGTAAAATACACAAGACAACAATCAGGCATCGAAATCGTAAACTTACAAAATTATCTGGCGCTACATAAAGCCCAAACGCGGGGCACCAACTTATACACGAGCGATGCGCTGGACTGTGGACATCATATCTGCCTACCAAACATCTGTTATGTTGGTCCAGTTGTGGTCTGAGCCAGAAGCCAGGGCATACTCAGACGCCTACGTACATTCGGTGGACCATAACGGGGCATAACCGGCCTGTATTGTGCCACACAATACAGGTCACCCAGTGGTCTATTTATAGTGGATGTTAGAGAAGACACAGAGATGGCACTTCATGGTCTAGTTAGCTACATCGGTAAAGAGCGTGGGCTGCGTGACTGCGTCTCACGCGCCTATGCGTAAGAGAACGCGAGTCGCTTCCCAATGCTGGCTAGCACGGTCCCCCTACACGGGGATCCTAAATGGCGTGGCATCCATTCAAAAGGGCGAGCGGTGGTAAAATAAATTGTTTCAATTCTTAACGATGAGCAAGGTCGAGGCCATCGAAGATGATTAGTGTCGGAGGCAGAAAGCAACGGTCGTACTCCACGTTTAAATTGCGACCGAGCCACCCGCAGTAAAGATCCGAGAAATTAATCTCTAATTTAAACTGACCCGACCGGGAAGCGAACCCGGGGGCGCTATACGTGACGAGCGGGCTACCAGCCCACTCGGCCACTCAGGATCTCTGTGCGAGCGGTGGTGAAGGATCTCACCAAATCAATTCATTGAAAAATGAGCATTAGCCCAGGCTATAAATACGGTCGCTATAGAAAAACATTTTACATTTACGAAAATGCACGATGTGAGGTAGCTCAGGTAGGCCAGGCCTACACGGTTTGGAACTTACTGCAACCCGGGCGTAGGCCTAATTTACGATACCTAAACCTAGTAATTTCCAGCCTCAGATTTCGCAACATCCGTGTCTTTCAATAGCCTCTTCCCACGCAATTTCAGAAACACGTTGAAATGCTCTAGGACTCGGTAGGCCTACTACTAGTACTACACTCACTTAAATTAGTCCATCACAGATTACATCCAAGGCCCCAAATTCTACGGCTAGCCTACAAAGTCTTAAAGGGCCTTCAGTCAATTAACCCCAAACTGCAATTGAGTCAACTATAGGCTTTGGGGCCGTCCATAAATGACGTCAACAGCAATTTGCTGTTTTTCCCCCCTCCCTAGTCACACTGAACGTCACAAAACTGCAGTTGACACCCCCTCTGAAAATGACGTCACAAAGCTCTGACCCCAGTCAAAACCAAATTTCCATGGCGAAGCAAAATGCTCCTTCATGGAACAAATAGGGCCTCGATTGCACAGTCCAGCACGCTATATACAATAATCTCCCACCATCAGTGTACAGTCATTTCTTCGTTATACATATATATATAACATATATATATATATATATATATATTATTTATTATTATTATATTCATTTTGTAATATTTTAAAATCTCAATCGGTGACCAAATACTTGAAATAATTAGAAAATTATTAATAATGGTGCCCGTATACATTAAAATAATTTTAAAAGTAATGAAAATTTAATCCTCAAAATTATTAATTAAATTAAATTGTTGTTAATCCAGTTAAATTTAATAACATAGACCTGGTGTGACGTCACACTTCTCAGAGACCCAACCGATGCGCATTATATCACACATCGTACACAAATTTAAATTTACCCCGCGTAGGTGCTACTGACGTCATTTATTGAACGGCCCCTAACCCAAATAACTCGTGATTGATTTCAAGCTTGATGGAATTTTGAAATTTATAAAAATGTGGTCCAACAGTTTGTTAGTTTTTCGAGAAAAAGGCGATTATTGCATAGACAGATTTGAACCCTGACCTCTCGATTGACAGTCCAGTACGCTAACCACTATACATCAATTCTGTCTGTAGCCTACTTATTCAGTTTTTGTTTCTGTATTTTGGTGAATTAATGTGTATATAAATAATTGTGCGTGCATATATATATATATATTATATATATATATATATTATGTATATATAATTTATATATAATTATATTTAGCCTTCAGAAATGGTGCGTCATCGATGACGAACATTGTTAACGACTTCTGTTCACAGCATATGAGTGACTTTGAACAAGTACTTAACGCACAGCAAATGCCTGGCGCTATTGTTTGATGCCCGGCGCTATTGATTGATGCCCATTAGGTAGTGGTGCTTAAGAAATGCACAGTGTTGTATTATATACATTCTAAATGTAATTCAATTGAATTGAATTACATGCTTTGTAAATGTAATTGAATTACAGTTACAATTACTTGATTGTGAAAGTAATTGAATTATTGAATTACATTTTGATTGTAATTCAATTACCACATTTTCAATTATTCCTTTAAAATTGGCAAATGATTTAGAATTTTTTCGATAATTTTTACTTTACTCTATTTTTTTTTAAAACATCCAATGGACCAATGGACCTGTAAATTGTAATAATTGTATACATTCAATTGTATTATAAGTTTGTCAGGTATCCAAAATACGATTTAAATTATGATCCATTAAAACAAGTTAGAGTTTATTTATTTTTAGTAGAAGTTTTCAAAATGATAGTCTGTTAGAGAACTTAGTTGATTGCGCCTGGGTGAGTGAGTCAATTCGTACAGTAGTGCTAAAGAGACGCTGAACTGGAGCTGAAGATGGAAGCTCTGATTTCTGTAGGCAGCTAGTAAGCTATAGCTAAGAATGAGTGCATGACTGCATGTATAGTCTGATAATGAAGGTCAGCCCTGCCCTTGAGGTCTATCAACGTGTGTATGTAAGATTGTAAGAGGGGTGCAAGGAAAGAATATATGTTGACAATTATGTTGCCATGCAAACATAATGCGAGCAGTTTATTCAGTTAAACGAACCCGTGTCAACCCGACAGGCTGGCATCTTTGCTGACTTTATGAAAGTAATTTGTAATTTACACTTCATTCATTTACAAATTACATGCAATATTGTAATTGAAATACAATTACACTTAAAATGTAATTCAATTACAATTACAATTACAGAACTTGTAATTCAATTACATGTATTTCAATTACTGATCAACACTGGAAATGCAGATACCTGTATAATTCATCAAATCAATCATCTGAATTTAGTGTACCAGTTTAATGACTGATCTGCCTTAGGCCTAGTAACTGCAATCGGACATTATTACTATGCATTTATTAAGCGCCATTATCTAATCACGAAAGCATCAATCGATGGTGCTGAGCAATTGTGAGTGAAGGACTTGCTCAAGGTCCCTACACAGTAACTGTCTCAGAGGAGGCTCTACCCATACTCTCCGCATTATAACGGTAAACTTTAAACTTCTAAAGTGCCACTTGAAAGAAAAGTGCTAGGGCACCAGCTTATTCATGAGGGAACATTCGACCAATAGACAACCGTGTCCCATCGTACGACTTATGATTCAGACATGAATGAATCAAGAGAGTGATAGGCTATTAGTCACATATCCAGGGGGTCACTTTATATGTGAAGATATATAGTCTCTCATCGTACCATGACGTCATCAGTGGACTCTAGTCCATGATAAGATTAGCTTCACGTGTATTCGCTCTCCCGCCTCCTTTTATAAGTAAATCGATGACTGTTTTGTGGCGCTTACCGGTATGATGCACGCAAGGTCAGTCAAGTTGAACCTGAGGTGCAAGACAAGTGTGTGCAAACAACTCAAGTGTCATTACGTGGAGTGTGCTTAGCATGCTCAAATCAACAGTTGTCAGATTACAGATCAAGTGTGCTATCGATTAGACCACCATGCCCAACTATGTACAGTATATAAATTATTATATATTACCAAAATACATTTAAGTAATGTAAAAGAACACTTGTATAGTGTCTCTTAAGAGTCTCTCAGTGTAATGTGTATGCAGCTACCAATCAGATGGAAAAAGTAAAAACACTATATTTAATATATATATAATATTATATTAGTATACACACACAGACACAGTGGGCGTAACTAGGGGTTCGTGCGCCCGGGGGCAAGAATTTCCTGAAAATTATTTTCTTAGTTCCGCCAAAAATATGACCTTTTTTTTTGCTTTTCCGTCTTTTTTCCATGAAAATGTGGTTAAATTGTCAGAAGCCTCATTTTGCGCCCCCTACGCCCGCGCCCCTGCCAGACTCATGCACATAATAGTTACTTTGTGTACTTTTATACCTATTCTTGCCTGATTTCTTTTTTTTAAAGTTCAATTTTATGAATTAAGCCCGGGGGCGGATGCCCCCTGCCCCCCTCGTTACGCCACTGCACACACATATATATATATATTATATATGCTGTGTATATTATTATAAATATTATATATTACAGTGCAATTTTCAATTATTTGAGAAATTACACAAAAAGTTCAGTTACGAATTAAGTGAATGCTTGTCTTGTCAAGCAGACATGGGAAAGAGACCGATCTTTTAAGTAACAAAAGCGCCTCTTTACAAGTTCGGCTGTTATGAACGATGGTTTCTGTAGCTGGGAAGGGTCACCATTGGCAGTCCCACGCACACACGTAGACACAGACCAATACAACGTCATCCACAGTGGACAGTTGACATGCATTAGCAGTTCTATCAGCCTCAAACAGTTAATAAATCACAGTTCAGCAGCATCTGACTGCAGTTTGAAAATCCTGCAAAGAACGGCAAGAGTAGATTCTTACTTTCAGTGCTATATAAATTCTCACAATCACGCTAGAATAAACCACACATTGCCTAACCACTGCATTACTAAAAAATTAATCGTTTGACAAAGTGTCTGTTATTTGTAGTTCTCGTCTGCAAATGTTGCATCACTAATGAACTTTTGTTGTAACTTTTGTTGACGAGTCGCTAGAAGTTGGCATCTTTTCTCTGGCTGAAGACGGATTACGTGATGAAGTTGGTTGCGCTTCTCTCTTCTCCTTTTTAGCCGTTGCTATAAACAAATTTAAACAAGTTAGCATAAACGTAACTACGACAAGAGAATGGAATTCTTTTAAAAGTTAATAAAGGAACTAGAAGTACTGTATAGTTTTTCTGTGTGCAACCATTCAGCTGAAAAGTTCACATAGGATGATGATAATGATAATAATAAAAAATGAAATATCATCATTATTATTGATGGCTTTTGTTTGTCTATTAATAATAATTTCATGAATGACCATCTGTGGATCTGGAATTTTTTGCCAATTTTCTCCCCTCTGCATGTTCTCTGATGTCCCTGAGGTCTGGGCAGTGGCGTAACTATCCCTTAGTTACGCCCCCGGGCGCAGCACCAGAGGGGCGCAAAATTAGCTTTTAGTGGTACACAGTACTATGACAAGATCGATTAAAAGTCAACAAGAAAATTAAAAGGGGCGCAGTCATCAACCCTTGCCCGTGGGTGCTGAAACCCTTTGTTACGCCACTGGGTCTGGGTTAAGCTTAGGCATATCAGTTTTTCTACAAAATACTACCGGTACTTTTGATTACGGTCTGAAATTATGGCCGGTTGCACACAGCCTACTGTAAAATTTGTATCTATTTAAAATTCTTGGTGACAGTTTAAAGTGGAATGCACTTAGCTGTGTAATATATATTACAGTTATCCGCTGACCGTAAGCAAACACAAGCACTCGTGCATGCGTATGAGTCATTTGCTGCTTGTAAGTCACCACAATCATAGCCATAACCATACATTTTTATTGCTTCTTGTAGCACAAAATAAATAACAGTCAAAATCAAGACATTCGTTGATTGACAGGAAGCAATGGAAGAGAGACCCTTAAGGCTGACAGGGTTACCCATGTACACAGAAACGATAGCAACTGGCTAAGTAATATAATTACCAAGAGTACATGGTCTTAACTAGTTAACATAAATCAAAATTGAAACACATAAGTGTCTGCACAAGCACAATATATGCACACAATATATGCAAGCCCATAATATATGCACATGAGGTAGGAAGTAAGAAATGAAATAGGGGATGTCTGTGACAATCTTACACTTTGGTCTCCGTCGTGACACTTGTCCCAGAAACTCGGAAAGCAGTGACAGCTCTGACTGTAGTCGCACTGCAATGTCGGAGACGACGTCTTCACGATCAGAGGTCTGCGACAGCAACTGTCCAAACTCCTCGACTGTTGCATGATCTCGCTTTGCAACTTCCTACAACAAGACAAAAGATGACTTTTGATATGTCCTTGAAATATCATAATAGTAATCGTAAGCTAACAATTTTTATGGTACTACTAAACAGATATACGCACAGATCATCAGCTTATTTAGAAGCACTGCATATCAATCAATCAATCAATCAATCAATCATAAAATTTATATAGCGCCTCTTCAAGGGCTCTACTCAGAGGCGCTCCCAAGCCAGGCCTGATCATACAGAAAAGTCTTCAATTGGGCGTAGAAGGAAGCCGAGTGAATGCGAGGAGATAACTTAATTCTAAGTTCGGCTGTGTTGAACGACGGTTTTCTGTAGCTTTTATTTATTAATTAATAAATTAATGAGCATAACTTACAAGTAACATGGATTTTAAGCATTTCCAAAACTCTAATCTAATCTAATCTATTGACTTCTGAGGCACTCTTATCATTACACATTATGTTGAAGCATCAATTGATGATCGTAATCCTAAGTTACTCCAAATTTCTAAAGCCCTAAACTTAGGCGCAAAGCACCAGCTTATTCACGAGCGACTCAAGGGAAATCATAGTCAAAGTTATAACCAATATTATTAGAGAAGCCAGTTCTTGCAATTTCTGGAAACCTGCTAAGTCAGAGAGACCAGAAGTGAAGCTATGGAGGTTTTGGAAGGCATTTTAATCTCCAGATGTTAAAACCACATGGAAAACTACCCAGAATCCTTTATCCTTTAGCTTCTGACAAAAGCAATGACTGGATTCAATGAGACATAACAACATGTATCGTGAAGTAAAAGATATCGAGTGAAGAACAAGAAGTTTTTTTATTTGTAATTGTAATTGAATATTTATATAGTGCCGTTCAAAGATCAGTTGTTGGGAGATGAGAGAGGGAAGGAGACCAGAACTGTAAATGTCCTATTGTAAATCATTAAAGTATCATTACCATGGTTTAAAATTACCATAGTTTAGAATGGTACCACACCTTTCAAATAACGGGTAGGCCTACCCCATTAGGCCTACCCTTATCGGTTTCTTAATTGCTAATCACTCACCTCTTGTATTTCATTTTCCTTAGTCCAAATTTCAACCACTTGTGCTGGAAATCATGTAAGACATGTTGAAAACAATAATCAACATTTACTATATTAAACAAAAGCATCAAAACAAAAATCCTTTCAGTTTCTTATTATTTAAGCCTGTATTGAGCACTGCAAATGTCAAACTACAACATTTCCTCTGCTACATTTAGGTATAACAGGTATGCTGTCCTAATAAATATTTTCTTAATTCTTTTTCTGGTTTTGTACTAACTTGGTTAAATAAAGCAAACATTTATTTCATCAGAAAGCAGAGACAAGAGACCTGGGACAGAGATATCAACCGTTAAGTCTACCTCTAAGGTTCTCAAGTTCCTGTTCCAACTGTTTGGATAATTCTGTGTTGTAAACCGTCTGTTTATCAACGTCTGCTAGATCGGCTTCCTGTTGACTGTTGCCCTGAAGGACAAACAGGACATTTCTCAATCAGACACGTCTTTATGCATGCAGGTTAAACTTAATAATAATAATAATAATAATAATAATAATAATATCTTTTCTTTAATAAGCGCCTGACAAACGCACTGTGCTGTACATTTACATGTTATGAGATTGAAATCTTAACTACTAACAGAACAAACAGCTTGCAATACAACGGCGCTAATAGCAGCCTACAAAGCATATCCGCCCAACGGGGGCTCGAACTCGGTACCTCTCGGTCTCTGTGCCAGATGTTATCCAATGCGCCACGGGCCCCCCGCACTTGCAGTGGTTCTAACACAGATTACACGTCTTTTTAACAACTCAAAAACCTCTTATGTTACTTTCAGGGAGATTCTAATTAGCACATATTATTTCAATATATTTTAATGGTTTTATTATTCCAAAGAGTCCTCTAAAATGCTGCCTGAGCATTACGGACTACTCAGATTGGTAAATGTCTTTGCTGATGTTTAAAGGTTTATAGTTATATGGAAAAGCAAAATGCTTGTTCACACACTATTTGCCATTACATTGCAGAATTGATTGTAAGATGTGGTTGAGTTATGACTCGGTTTTTACATGAGCATGTATGCTTAGATACGAGGAGGTATTTGAAGCATGGTCTGTGGTTGTGTGCTGTGTGGTTCACTGGTTCGACAGCCTTCCTGTACACTTTTTTGACTGGGTGCCATACACAACTTTTTCATACCGTGCATAAACAATGCCCATAAACAATGGCCTTCTCAATTGACTTTCATGATATGAGTCAAACAGTTGTATTCATGCAAATGCAGAAAGGAGGGAAGCCACGAGTACCACACCTTCTAGGACAAAATTACACCTCTGCTGTCTTTACAACCACAACCCCAATCTGTTAAAATTGGCCAAGGACCTCTGGATAATGGCTTACGGTACTATATATAGGAGCCCATGAATTAGCCATGGTTGAGCGAAAAATAGCCGATGATTATGGTAGATGTACCTCTAGGAAGCGCTTGTTCTCCGATCTGAGTCTGGTGACCTGTAAATCGGTGGAGTAGATCTCCCTCTCTAGACTCTGCAACCGGTCGACATGGCTCTGTAGCAAGGCCAGTGACTCCTTCAGACCTTTGTCCAGTTCCCTCTGAAGTCCTTCCTTTCAATCAACAAAAACCATCCAACTAGGTCAGTCTTAACTTTAGACCTGAATGACATTAAAGAACGGATGGAACTTGGAAGTGAATTCAAATACTTTGAACTATCCACCAAGAACACCCAAGAATCCAACACTATCCTAATGCAACACACAACACAAGTCAAAGAGTTGTTGAACATCCAATGCCATATCAGATAGTTAGAAAGCCATGGTAAGGTAAATACGGGCAAGGTAAAGTAAGACGATTCATAATTCATAAGCTTTTACTGACCACCAAGAAACAAAAGTTCATGATATAATTTGTTATAGTAGTTCATGGATGTCAACGGGTAAACCCAAGAGGAACATTATTGTTCTGCTGGCAGGATTGTCCTTTTCCCACTTCCATTTCCATACACAGGAACATTATAAACACAAAGAGAAGTCCTGTAATTAGTCATTCATTTATTTAGATGAATTTAAATGTTGAAAGTCACCTGTGGTTTCGTGTTCGAATGTATTTCCATTCTTGTATGTCTTATCGCTTCTTCCAACTTCTTCACCGTCGATTTTGAAGCTTAAAGAATAATGAATAATTGTAATAGTTACATGTATTGAACATTTATATAGCGTCGCTCAAACAGCAAACTAGTTAGAGGCGCTCACAACGCTAGTCTACATGGTGTTAAACATCATTGAGAGCTATCAGCAACACAATGTACAGCAAACCAGAAGAGTCACCAGATTCAAGTAATATCTTGGCAAAACATTTACAGCAATTTTACCCAAATACATGCTTTTTTCTTCTTGGTGCTGTGGATATGAGTTGTGAATTATGGAGTTGAGCATTGAAAGCCTGGTTAGTATATGTATCTGAATGGGTGACCATTACAGAACACCATATGCGCCAACTCAGCACGCATTCGTCATTGCCAAACAAGGTCACACCTGAGAATTATTCATAAGCATATGCCTCACATTGTCAAATGTCTAAGAATGCCGGTACTCGTAGCTTATTACTATAATTACTATTATTATTAATAAGGGACTTCAATTACAGCAGCCGTGTATTATGCATAAGGTAGCAACCGATGCCATACCAAAGCCGAGACTAGGGCAATACCCGGGGTCTAAGACTAAAAGTAGCTATGACTGAAAACCAGTCATATGACAAACTTTGTTCAATCTCTTAGTCATGTTTCAGTGTCTTTGGGATGTTCTATGTTTGTGTTGTATTACAATTGTGTTGGATTCTTTGATGTACTTGGTGACTGGTTCAAAGCATTGGAATGTATGTATGCTCAGATACATAGACATGTACCGGTACACAATAAGTTAGTGAATGAGTTGATAAGTAAGAAGACTAAATAATAAGATAAGACTAAATAAAAAGTTCATCTTTGTTACCAACGAGTTCTTTCTTTGTCTGTTCAAACGATTCTTGTCTGTCGTGAAACTCTTTCTCCAACTCACGAAACTGCGGCATTTCACGCTCAATCAAGTCTTTTGTTGCCATACTCTCTTTCTCCAATTTGTCTATTTCAGTCTATGCCAAACAGAGATCAATCAAATCTACAAGGTAAACCTCTTCACCAAAAGCAAAGACAATTTGTTTACATTTAAACAGTATAATGTTACATTGCACTTTTCCTGAGCAATTTTCCTATATACAGGTGCTATATAAATTGCAAATTGCAAATTACGATTAAAATATAAACTAAAAGCAAACAATAAAATCCAGTTACATGACAATCATGTGATGCAATGAAAATCTCCAAAATATCTTAGCACCACACAGAAAGACATGTAAGACAGAAATGTTTCCGGACAACCAACTTTTTAACTGGTTCTTTATCAGGAAATCAATTCACCATCCAAATGCCCTTTTGAATGGGTGCCACACCTTTTAAGGTGACAACCTTACATGCGTTCAACTATCTCAAAAGCCAAGCAAAACAGTCGGCCATACCAACCTTCATGATGGCGACCTGACCCGATTTGGTATCTGTAATCTGGGCGAGGTCGTCGCTGGCAACAACGAGGTCCTGCTCCAGGGTTACGACCTCTGCTCTTCCGTCTTTGAGCAGAACCTGGAGTTTGGCGCTCTCCTGCATCTTCCGGTCGTGTTCCCTCTTTCCCTCGAGAATCGTCTTCTGGTTGCGGCTGAGGGTCGTCGAAGTCTCTCTCCGGAAATCATCCATCTCCTGCTCCAACTTCTGGACCACATCATCCAGACTCATCCTATGAACAGCAACACAAGGGACACATGTTGACACATGTACACCAGCATACGTATATACTCACCACCATACATACATAGGGGTCATTGCATAATTACGTAACGCCGAAAATTACCGTTTTTGACCAACCCACCCACCCTGTAACGCTTCGTAACGTTTCCCTAGAGCCACCCACCCACCCCACCCAGCGTTACGTATTTATTGTTAGGTCTCGGTAAAGATCTGGCATATGAGTAACTTTACTTTTCTTGAACATGTCGATTGTTGTCTAAAAAATTCAATTTTTCTTTAAATTTTTACAAATAAAAACAGATTAAATTTCAACTTTTAATTTTAAAATAATGCTCAATAAATGCTTGCTTTATACTATTGCGTGTTTTAGTTAAGTTTTAAATCAATGGCACGAAGTTTGAACTTCGATCACATCGTGTCATTAGTGTCATTTGATGTTAATTACAAATTCATTTATAACTAAACTGTTGTTAAAAGCGTTACGAACGTTCAGCTCCACCCACCCACCCACCCACCTAACGTTTCGTAACGTTTTCAAGGACCCCACCCACCCACCCTGGAGCGTTACTAATTATGCAATGACCCCATACATAATTATATGCATACATATTACATACATATATACATAATGACATACATACATTTATACACACTTATATGCATACAAAAATAAGGCATACATACAAGCACATACATATACACGGACAGTCGGACATACATGCATACGTGCAAATAAGAACAGTTTTGATTGTGTTTGTTTACCTTTCCTGTCTCTCTTTGGCCAGATGTTTGCGACATTCGTCGACCTGAGTACGAATCGTGTCCATCAGACATCTAAACAACACAACATTTTGGCTACTTCATTAGTTACTTTATTAGTTACTTTATTAGTTACTTTATTAGTTACTTTACTAGTTATTTCAGTAGTCATTGCATTAGCTGCTCTATTAGCTACTTTATTAGTAATGTTAAATGAGACTTCACTAGTTACTTTACTAGTTAGTTCACTACTTATTTTACTAGTTACTTTACTACTCACATTACTAATCACTTTATTAGTAACTTTATTAGCAACATCCCTAGTTACTTTACTATTGACTTTATTAGTTACTTTACCATTTACTTTATAAGTTACTTTACTAGTTACTTCAATCGATACTTATTAACAGTAGTCACTTCATTAGTTACATACAATCACTGAAGTTCTATGTTGCCATGTAAGGAAGATGGATTACTTTACTAATCACTTTATTAGTTACTTTACTAGTTACTTTTGCTAGTTACTTTATTAGTTACTTTATTAGTTACTTTACTAGTTACTTTATTAGTCACTTTACTAGATACTTACTTTACTAATTACTTTACTAATCACTTTATTAGTTACTTTATTAGTTACTTCAGTAGCTACTTTATTAACAGTAGTCACTTTATTAGTTACTTTACTAATGACATACAATCACTGAAGTTCTTTGCTGCCATGTAAAAAATAAAGATGGATGATTCTACCTGTGTGTGTGGCCGAGGTCTATCATTCCGCGTTCCATTCCTGAGATCTCTTGAAGCAGTCTTGCAATGTCCTCCGATTTTGAGCTCAAAATTCGCTTCTGGCCCTGCAGGCTTCAGAAAAGAAAGATCATGAATGAAAAAAATGTTTAATGAAAAGAAAAAAGAGAAAGACAATAAGAAACAATCCAACAGACTCATCAATGACGAATTTATGCATTTATTAATTCATCCCTTACATATCTAGATATTTATAAGTTAATAGTTATTTATGTTTATTAGCAGATGTTCCATACAGTTCTCACACTAAGCAACTATTTTCTGAGTTTGGATTATTAAGGGTCGAACTGATCAGGATCGCTCAAATCGGGGAATTTATGTATCGCTATGATCATGACTTGTTACCACTGGTATTCAAAGGCTTCTTTTGTCGTACTTCCAGCATCCGGGTGCGGGCCGAATCCCCGAAACCCGAATCCCCGAAAGGCATTTCGGCGTAAATTCGGCCGGATCCCCGAAATTGATTTTCTAAGTCCGACCCGAATGAATATAATAAAAAAATAAACAGGCCACGCTAAGTCTATGTCATGTTTACAATTTAACTTTGAATAGCTCGGCCGCTTTCTAGAAAACTGCTTTCGGGGAATCGGGCTTTTGTCTGTTTTCAGCGTTTTCGGGGATTCGGGTTTCGGGGATTCGGGCTGACCCCCAGCATCCATTCTTACAACACGAGAGGTTCGAATTCCTATCGTCGTGACTATGCTCACACTAATACTCGTTTATTCTCTATCAAATTTACTGGTACCTTGGTGTGGAATAATATCCCTCTAGCCATTCGTTCTTCACCTAATCTCTTGATATTCAAAAAAAAGCTACGCTCCCTCCTAGTTAATGAATTAATTGACTTAACTTAGTTGTTTGTCTGTACTGCTATTTTAGTTAAGATTGTAGCCTATATTGTTTTGTTAATGTCGTTTAATGGTCTCTTCTTATGTTTTTGTTTATTTATTCCAATCTAAGTATCGACTGGCTGTAATTTAGCGGGATCCATGATCCCTTCTGGACCCCATGTAACCAGTAGGCCTACATATCAATTCATTGCCTTATTGTTTCATTGTTTTAATCTTTTATTTCCATGTGTTTAACTGCACTTCCCACTCATTCCTTTTACTTTCGATATTTAGTTTAAATTAGTTAAGGTTAGTTAAGATTTTTATGTTAATCAAGTCAACAACTGTTATACTATGTAAAGCATCTTTTCGCCACATATTATGTTGAAATTGTATAGAGGTGTCCCTACTTAGCGGGATCTTTGATCCCTTCAGGGCCTTCCCTTGTGGCATTCAACATTCCATACTTAAAGTGCAATCTGATTTGTAATATTATTGTTTATTGTTGTTTGGCTACAAATAAACCATTGATATACATTGATTGATATGTGCTATAAATTTAAATATTTATGTACATTATTATTCATATATTCATTAATTGTGTATTTATTTATATTATTTATTTAAATATATGCTTTCCTATGTCTAATCATGGTAGGTATACTTTTATGTATTCACTGATATTATTATTTAAGTATTTATTTACATTTCTTCATTTGTGTATAAATCTGTTTTTGTATGTATGTTCTTATATTTACGCAGCAGGCTGGTTGGTCACATTATTATATTCAGGAGATATGTATCTAACTTTGGTCCAAACAGAGGGACTTTAATGACATTGCAGCCATTCAAAATTGGAAGCGATAATGAATTATATCCCTTGGTAAGCTCCCTGGAAAATTAGCAGAGTAGAAACCAATTCAAATTACATTACTATTTTGCTTAAAAGAAAAGTAATTTAAAAACGCAGTCTAACTTCGGTCCATACAAGCGGCTTACATGGCAGTCTAACTTTGGACTTATATGGCAAGGCGCTATTCAAAATGGGCATTGTCACTGAAAAATGAGCATGTTCAGAACTAATTTCATAGACATATTTTGTTTGCTATAATAATTTTAATTAAAACACAGTCCAATTTCCTGTGTTCTGGAACAACTCCAGAAAATTCAGAAGAAGCAAGTTGCTTGAGAGGATCTTGAAGTTAGGCAAATGTAAATTCATCTTAATAAACTTTAAGTAAGTAAGTAGCCTTTATTTGCATCTGAGAAGAGCACATGCATGGTAGAAAACAATAGGAATATCGACAGTTTCTTACATAGAATTTCTCTCTTTCACTCTAAGATCATCAGCTTCCATCACTTTCAGTTTGCCCTTGAGTACTAAACGAACAATTCAAATTTAATTAAGCAATTCATATATCAGACAGAAACTATGTCACAGTGACAATCTTCACAGATGAATTAAAATAAACATCTATAAATCATAAGGCAAAAAGGAGTCATCATGTATCTTATCGCCGAAGGATCTCATTGAAAAATGAGCAGGATTGATGCCCTACTGCTACTATAAAAAAGTCTACATTTACATTTTCAATGGAGAAAGAGCTAGCGAGAAGATATTGGAAAATAATTTTGCTCACCTTTTTCTAACGTCTGACTTTCTTCCTTCAGTTCTCCAGTCTTTATGTCTTCACTGACTGTTGTGCTGTCAAGCTACAGGCAAAGAAGGTAAATCAACCAAATCGGAAAACAGACAGTTTCCTTGATACAATATAACACTTACCCTTTGTCACCTACACTCCTTTTAGCCTAACTGTATACTTACAAACAGACCCTACACTACAGTACAGTACTCTCTACCCTTTAACACCCTACCCTTTATTGTCATGTTCCACTTACTGAGAGACTTTATACCACAGTACCCTGTACCGTTTATCACCCTCATACTTCAGTATTCTTTTACTCTAACCTTACACTTACATACAGACCCTGCAGTACAGTACTCTTATATTTTACTACACTACCCTCCTTTACCCTCCCATCTAAGAACTATCACAACTGAATCTTTTGTGCAAAAGCAAATAACTCTTTAGCATCGGTTAACATTTGTACAACAGATAGCAGTGTTGAATATAACAGGACAGTATGGCTTACAGTGAGGTAAAGGAAAATATTGATTATTAAATTGCGGTAGGTAACATTAAACCACATTCAAACCTCGGAAATTCTGTTTTGTAGTTCAGTCAGTCGTTTATCGAAAGCTCTTTCGTCATCAGCCAATTGCTTCGTCATCTGTGAACTGCACATCCAGCATCCAATTTAAATAAATTAATCCAGAAGAACCAATCACAAATATTGAGTTCATTCTGATAACAGCCGTTACTTTTTTCTTATACATCAGAGTCTCTTTATAGCAGGTCTCCCTAATTTTGGCTTCCTGTTCAGCAAAAGAGTTCCAAAATGTATGTCCAACAACTCAAAAAAGCCCATTCACGAAGAACAGCTCTTGATTAACCATCCAAAGAAGAGACCTGTTACCCAAAACCAGACAACCACACCCAGAATATGTGTTTGTACCTTATCATATTCCACATTTTCATCTAAGCTCAATCTTTTGTAACAGGTTATTTATATATTTGGACGTGGTAACCTACTGGTTGAGCACTCAACTTGTAACGGGTTCACCATCCCCTCAGATAGTTACTGTGTAGAAACCTTGAGCAAGTCCTTCACTCAAAATTGCTCATCACCATCAATTGATGATCTGCTAATGGCACTTAATTAATGCATAATAATAATAATAATAATAAATAATCTCAATAAAAAAAATAATAGAGTATTTTGTGCAAATGCCACATTTTACCTTTTAAAGAGTGGTAACCTAATTCATTGTAGCTGTTGTGGTTAAAGTCTCATTGCAATTTACATTCTACCAAAGCAGTTACCAAGATAGTCTATCAATGACTGTCTCTTAAATACTTTAGATATATTTCATTATTTTATAATAATAATAATAATAATAATAATAATAATAATAATAATAATAATAATAATAATAACAATAATAATAATAAGAAAACGCTCTACTGCTGACTTCCAGCAACTCATTTTGAAATCATTCCCCTGGTTACGTACGTTGAGTTCTTCAGATGATTGTTTTGTTGGTTAAGTTTTTCGAGTTTCTTGCTAAGCAGAATCTCCTTGGCCTCCAGTTCATTACGTGACAGCTGAGATTGAACAGTACCCTTTCACAAAAACACCATCATATTTAAAAAAGGAAAATTACAAAACTGAAAGACCATATTATTAATATTATCAAAAATGACCACGGGCATTGTGGCCAATTGGTTAGAGTGCTTGGCCAATAATGCAGAGAATATGGGTTCCACAGTTCTAATTATAATTACAATTTCTACTTTTTAATTTTAATAGATTTACAATTTTTTACCCAGCATGCAAAATATAATTCTTAAGTTTGCAACAGATGGAATATATGGTCAGTCTGTTGGTTCCATGGATCCATTTTATCAATTACTTCTTTCAGAAACTGATCACTTTAAAAGCTGTCCTTTAAAAAGTGACCCCTTTAATGTCACCTCCCCAAACACTGATCCATTCAAATCCGACTGTCTCTAAAACTCACTCATTAAATAATAACTTCTTTTAAGACACCAAACCCTTAAAAACTGACCCCTTACAAATCAACCCATTTAAAAACTGACCCCTTACAAATCAACCCATTTAAAAACTGACCCCTTACAAATCAACCCATTTAAAAACTGACCCAAGGTTTACAAATCAACCTGTTTACAAACTGACGCATTACAAATCACCCCTTCCAAAATTGACCCTGTTTTAACACCAACCCTACTAAGAAGCCGACCCCATCTAAAAACTTACCCCCTTCAAGTCATCCAGTTGCAACTGCAGATCGGTCATTTCATCGTAGAGTTTGTCAGTCTCACTGGAAATCAAAATCAAAAATTATCTCAAACATAACAGGAGAGTGAATAATCGGCCAATAGAAGCACAACAATAAATACTGATAATAAAAGAGAGCAATACAAGGAATAGTCAAAAAAAGGCACTATACAACAGAAAATGAAAACAGTGGAACAACAATACCTTAAGGAAGCCCCATAGATAAACATTTATTGCTAGGATGCGTTCAATAGATGAGTGTACACCAAAGACGATTGAAAATTGCTTATTAAAGAATATACTTAATTACTTAATTACTCACTATCGAGTGTGTGTATGCAAGTGGCTGTGTGCTTGTGTGTGTAGTGCCAGTCCCAAGCCTGGAAAAGAGGAGGGCAACGTCAACAGCCCTGGTAGCCACAAGATGTCGTTAAACACAGGAAATAGTCAACAGCATGATGAAGAAACTCCAGGAAAAGAAAACTTAACAGTTTCTTGGTTGCAGTAATCTTCTCTTGGTCTTTCAAACGTTTTGTAGTCTCTTCCTGTCAAAAAACATCAGAAACAGAGGCGTAACATTGGTCTAGAAATTGGGAGGAATCAATACCCTGACATTAATTATGGTTATTGTTATTATTGTTTAACATTTTTTATTATTCCACAGAAGAATTTTAGAGGGTGGAGGAAACTAATAGTACTACTTATTACGTACTGTCTGTCTACCTACCTCCCTAACTGAAGACAAAAAGACAGACACAAAGAGCAATACCTAGAAATGCACAATTGGAAGTAGACCTAGTTGGCTGAATATTGATCAGCATTGTTTATTCAAGGTATGAAAAGTGGAGGGTACAACACCACAGTCCAAAAAGTGTGGGGTATGGGCATCCCAGTCCAAAAAGTGGGGTATCGGTACCCCAGTCCAAAAAGTGGGGGTATGGGTACCCCAGTCCAAAAGTGGGGTGTACGGGTACCACAGTCAAAAAAGTTGGGTATGGGTACCCTAGACCTGAAAGTGGGGTATGGTATCCAGTCAAAAAAGTGTGAGTATGAGCATCCCAGTCAAAAAAGAGGAGTTACAGGTACCCCAGTCAAAAAAGTGGGGCATGGAAACCCATATTCCAAAAAGTTGAGGTATGGATACCCCTCGAACCCCAAAAAATTAAGCCTATGGAAACACCTTCAATTAATTAACAATTTTCTTATTAAAGACAGCTCTTCTGTCTTCTTCCCTCGACACACATGCCAAGTCCATCAGAAGCGTTGATTAGCGCAGACAGCCTATACGGAAATGTGTTAAGAAAGAGCGAAACTAACGATTGATATCTGGAGGTTTTTCTTTTCGTTTCTGGCATCCGCTCTCTCTTGAATCAGATCCTCCTTCAACTGAAGAATGCCATCCTCAAGATCAGCAATCTAAGGAACAAATACAAATCATCAAAATAATGTAAAAAAGAAACAAATCAATTAGTAAATAAATTCCAATCAATCTTCAAATCAATAAAATAAGTAGAACAGAAACTCGATATTGCATGCTCCATTATATATTATATTATTATTATTATTATTATTATTATTATTATTATATAAATTCTGAAATAATACAGTTGGGGACATCAATTCCAAAATGACTTTGCTTGTAGATAATAAACTACTAACAGCAGAGACCACTTTATAAGTGTGTTCTTGATATGGATTCCAAAGATAGTGTTGAACCAAGTTTCCAGTGTATACCAATCAACACACAAATAAATCAATCAGTAGGTCGAGCAATCAAATAATTAATACATAAATCCATATATAAATCAAATAGCCAATCGCTTCTCAATCAAATATAATTTATATCAACAAGTCAATGAACAAATATATTGAGCAATATACGAGTCAAGATCGGTCTGTGAGGGAAAGAACCTGCCACACGTCCTCATATGCAGAGGTCAAGAAAAGTGAAGTGCCAACTCTTCATACTCGGGAATGTGCCGATAGCGGTTAGCTTAACAGACTGTCCTAATGCCCTTCTCCTTCAGTACCCAGAAAGTCATTACAATGCTGCCATGTCAAGAATCGTCTTATTAGATCAATTTGTATAGCATCATCAGTAGCAAGCTACTTCTAGGATGTTGTCAGCACAAAATAATGTTAGGATTGTCCGATAATGGCCTGATCTTGTCTGCAAGGTATCCATAGATTGGGATCCATGTTGCAGACCACGTTTTATCATAATTTGTAGTAACAAAGAATTTTATAACGAGCTACTGGCACACAACAATACTGTTAAATAGCATAAAAGAATGATTACTTTCTCGTTCGTGTCACGTATTCTCTCTCTCGTTTCGTTCAGATGGATCTGCATGCTGAAAACATACAATCAATTAATTAGTAACTGATCAAATACTGCATTAATTAAAGGCACATGCGTCTTATGGTCTATAACTTTTGATAATGTTTAGAGACATCAGTTTCGAGGAATATTTGTTCGAAATTTATAATTGGTGAAGTTCAATTGCTAAATGCGTCATATGTACCTAAGCCTGCTAAAATGTTAAATTGGCAATCATATTTTTAAAATGCTTGTATGTTCGCCATAGGTCATCTCGCTACAGTGTTTCCATTATTTGGACTCTGGTGTATGTATATATAATTCAGCAATGGATAAAGGCAAATATTACCTTGCTTTCACAGACATTCGATCATTTAATTGTGTAACGCATTCATCGTAGATCAGATGAATTCGATCACGTTCCGGTCTAAAAGTAAAACCAAAGCAATGCATGCATTATGAATCTATAGGCCTAAGTCATTTATATATTTAACCAAGGTAGTAATGATTCCAAAGCCAGTGTTTTTAGTTGTCGGGGATGGGTAGGAGGGGTTTGACCCCCCTTAGCTCTTCTTCTAACCCCTCAGCTAAGTAACTGAAAAGATGTTGGAGTCAAGAAACCAAATATCTCATAAGTCATCAGTTGTTTTGGGTGCGAAATATTAATGACTAGGACTGTGGAAGTTAATGATTAATTAATCGATTAATCGCTAATTAATTTTAAAGATTAAATTTGTTTTTAACAATTAATCGAAGACCACTTGTTATATTCAATAATGGTTGAAGGAAGACATTTGAACCGAAAAACGCAAACAAGACTACTAATATGAACAAATAACTAGGTTACTAAGTACGAAGTAACTACCAACTAGCAATAAATATTAATAATATTATTAATACTATTAAACGATAAACAATGAATAATGTTAATTTTGTATTTGTCAATACTTATCGGGGAATACATTTAAATACAATTAACCAATAATTAATCGTTAATTCTTAAATAGCTAACTATCAAATAATTAATCGTTAACAGCCCCATTAACAACAGTGGATGAAGCAAAGACCTACTTCTGGATTTCGTTATCGGCATTCAGTTCTTTGAGTCTGTTCTCAAGGAAGATGATCTCTGCATCGATATCCTGTGACTGCTTTTGAAGTCTGTTCAGTTCCGACAGATTGAGGTCCCTGGCCGCATTGACTGCACCTATACAACACAAAAGGCAAAGACAAAGACGATAGACATCACATACAACATAACATATAATGAATTATTACTAATTAATCGGTTACTAATTAAAGGCAAGTGCCTCTTATGGTCTATAATCTTAGATACTGTGTAGAGTTTTAAGTCATCTCTTTCAACATGCACACCCAACGTACCCTGGCTTCTCCTCTCCCTGATCTATTGGATTTTGACCCAACTTATCCATATATATGTGATTAGCCATAGAAGTCATTAGATTAGATTAGATTAGATTAGATTAGATATAGAAGTCAATAGCTGAGATAGGATTAGAGATTGAAGCTTTGAGGAACATGTCAGAGAAATTTGATCTGATCTATTCAATAAGTACAGTACACATTAAGTACTCACTAAGTACTCGTTGAGTACTCACTACGTACTCATTGGGTACTTAATAAGTACTCATTAAGTACTCTAGAACTTGATTAAATAGTAACAAAGTAACAAATAGTATTCAATCAGTGACTGATTACGTTGTATTTCTTGTTTGATCTCCTCCGGAAAGAAGCGTAGCTTGTGTCGTAGAACGCTCGCATGTATCGTTTCCTTCTCGAGTTTCTCGTGCAGATGGTAACATTCTCCAACCTGCATAACGAAAAAATCAGCCTCTTAAGAGCAATAATATCTCCTACTCATCATAACTTGCCTTTTGGCATTTTCAACTTCTTGCAACTGAACCTTTCCTATTTATAATCTTCTGCATGTAACAATGTTGGTGGGAGGACGAGAGGGTGAGGGAGAGGACTGGTCACCGCCCCCATAAACCAAGGCTAAGGAAATGACGTCTCTAACACTTCATACGTGTATTTGTCTCAGGGCTAGCTTAAGGGACGGCTCTTCTTTCAATGCAAGCTACTTCACCTTGCCTCTGGAATACACTTGGAACCATTTCATGATTTAACAGTGTGCCTTTGGAAGGCTGCATTTACATTGCAAGCTACTTCACCTTGCTTCTGGGACACACTGGAACCATTTCATGATTTAAGATGGCACTTTTTGCTTACTTCAATATCCAGGCGTTCCCCCACTTCATTTTTTAGGACTACACTACTGCTCAAACTAAATTAAATTTCAACAGCATGTTTGAGTAGTCTCTTTAACAATGCTGCATTATATTAAAGAAGATTAGCATCAACCTCCTAGTTTATACATGCTTAGGACTGGCACCATCCAACAGCAGTGCAGTGGCGTAACAACTGCCGGGGGCCTTTGGACATTCTAAGCTTGGGGGCCCTTACCCATTATGTATCTACAATTCTACTGTAATTTCTACATGCATTGTAACGAGGCAAATAATTGAACATTTATAATTATAGCGCCATTTCATGATATATACTCAGAGCAGGGTGCAAAAAACCAAGTTTTTTCAAAATGAAAAGTTGTTTTTGGGGGTTTTGTTTTTTTTTTTTATTTATTTTTATTTTTTTTAAGATTTCCTATTTTGGATCATAAAACTCATAAAAATGGCTTAATACCATTCAAATTAATCAGATGCATATAAATTAAATTAACTAGGCCTACTAGAACAGTAGAACCGTAGAATATCATAAAACGAAATTAACGACCATACAACAATTGCCAAGAGAGTTGAAGAGACGCAAATTTTCTCATTTTCAATTTCAAATTTGTTAAAAACCAAAAAACCGAAATTTGCGTGTTTTTTTTTTTAAAAAACAAAACAAAAACAAAGCCTTTAACAGCCCTGACTCAGCCCTGATGTTAAATGTCATTACGAACGAATATATATTACATCAGTTAGCAAAACAGTGCACAGTTATAAGCTGAAAGAGTCACCAGTGACGCTACTGTGGCACTGCCTACACAGTAGGCCTAATGTAGTGAGCATGTAGATTGTAGACTGCATAGTCTGTAGTTCCTCACGAATTTGGCTATTCTAGCTTTCTGTTCGCAAATGTGTCTATGAAGTCCATTTCGTCATTTAAGAGGCTGAACGGAGCATTAGAACAGAAATTCGTCAAGAGGTGTAGAGTTGTTGAATGGTTTGGATGATTGTAGGCTACTGTCTCAGTGGGCACAATCACTGCTTTTAAAAGGAAGCTAGGAAATTGGGCTAAAATGGAAAATTAAGTATGTTCAAATTTAAATTTCAGTGTTTTTAAAACAGACTAAACGATTTTTAAAACACTTAAAACTCTTGTTGTGTTAAGTCGTCAATATTTAAATTATGAAATTCGCTAGATGTCGTTTTTTACATCATGTAACTGAAAAGCATTATTGACATAATGTGACATTTTCCATAATAATATTCTCACAGAAAAACCGACAAAAAGTGCATGAAATTTTCAGTTTTAAAAGCTTGGGGGCCCTTTGGACCTCGGGGGCCCCTGGACTTTGTCCACCCTCGTTATATGGCTGTTACGCCACTGCAGCAGTGGTAGAGTTATCATTACTAATTAGGTAGGAAATTTCTGTTTAGCGCTGCCATGTCAAAACAAAAATGATAAGCATCTCCCTCCTTTATCCAGTATTAGGACTGGCAATATCCAAAAGCAGCTATGGCAGAGCTCCTCAACAGCCTCATATCAGAATTCACATTAAAATGAGGCATGCAATATGAAGGGTCAGGTGTAAGACATCTCATCTTCTGTCACTGTTGCTTCAAAATGTACTTCATTACTGTTGTCAAGCATGATATAACAATATCAACGCTGCACTATTCGACAGTAATTTCACTGGTTCAGGTCGGAGCACCACTGATGAGTCTTTTCCTTTAAGTGGTGCTTTATAAATGTCACAAGTACAATTACAATTGTTGTTCCTTGTTTCTAGAACTTAATGAATGTGAAGTTTTAGAGGAACTGCTTCACTGACCAGTTCCAGAATGGAGTCGACGACTCGGCTGATATTATCCGCATCCAACTGCTTGACAAAGGAGTCTGGATGACCAAGACGTAACGCTAAAGAAAACAAAATGATAAACTAACAGAAATATAACAGTCTATCTTATTTTCCAAATAATTCAACACTGCAGTTTCTTCATGTGGGCGATGTAGCTGAATGGATAAAGCGGTCGACCTGTAATGTGAGAATGGATTCGAACCTCCACTCAGGTGGTCAAGACAAGTTTACTATCAAATGACTTATGACTTAGTATGACTTTACTAACTGCTAGCAAATGGCGTCAATTTGCAAAGACTGCTATTTTTGTCAGCCTTTAAAAATGTTTTCGGGGTGCTTCTGCGGCGGAATATTCCGCCACACAAAGCATGCAGATATTACTGCTGCGACGAATATTGCTGACTGTCCTAAAAATAATTCAGCCATTTCAAGCATGTTTTGAACAATGCGCATGCGGTTTTCAATGCCCACGCGCGACCGGAGGTTTGCGCTATAATCGTTGGTGTGCGCATGCGCGAAAGTTTTCCGCCGCGAAAGAATTGTTAGTGCGGCGGAAGATAGATTTATCCATAAAGCGTTCACTGTTTTAAAAGTTCGGACGGCATTGAATTCATGCACTGAGGTAACATACCAAGATCCTGAAGGTGTTTTACGACGCCGTTTAATCCAGAAACTTCGCTCAACGTTGAAAACGACTTTACGGACATTTTGTAAATAAGAAATTTAAATCCAATCATCTGTTTCTATGGCAACGCGAGCCTGATCAAAGTGGAGCACCAAATTCTAGGGTGCGTTGGTCAGTGGCGCTAATTTAAGTAAGTAAGTAAGTATATCCTGTATGAAAACCAACTGCTAACCGTGTTTTGGTGTTATGTACAATCTTAGTTTACAAGCCAAGAGTAAAACATCCTAATTATAAAAGATTCAGATTGACATGTCAAACTATCAACATTAGGTAAAACTCTATCGTGGGCACGAGGACGCAGAAAATAGATCGCAGGTTCAGTTGGGGGCATAGATATTATATATCTATGGTTGGGGCAGCAGGCTGTGCAAGACATGGCCAGGATCAGCCTGAATGGTCCTAGACAGATGGAAATCGGCGCCTGCCGCTCTGGCATAGGCCTAGTGGTTCAAAGTTTAGGTGGGAGTCTGGGAGGTATATCGTAGTTGGACCAATTGATCTACGCATCGATCATGATTCATGTATGAAGCCATAGGCCTATTCAATTGTTTTTAATTTAAACTTCTATCTCCAATGTTAACGTGTCTCGATTTGTAAAATAAAATATCAGCTGGAGAAATTAAAATTCAGTTGTTCAAAAAGAGGCAAATATTTTCTTAAATACGATTCAAATAAGAATCTTGTCAGGTTGGGGTAAACCTAAATCTAAACCTATCCAGCCTTCTAGGCCTAATTAATGTAGTTCGTGATCTTGGGAGTTTTCTTGATAGTAAACTTTCTGTCTAATCATATTGGGCGCTACCATACGCGCAGAGACATCAGTCAACGCGGTCGATACATTGCAAGTACTGAAACAAACGATCAAGTTCGATCCAACCTTTAATTCAAATTCACCAACTGAATGCCCACTGTCAATAGGCCTACATTGTTTCGGAACTTACTATAGGCGGAATAATATAATAGGCCTACTAAATGCAGGCTCCCCAAAACTTAGAATCTTATTATTATGCTCTCTAGGCCTAGGCTATGATGCATTGATACCAGGGCTGTTAAAGCCTTGGTTTTTGGTTTTTGGTTTTGTTTTAAAACCAAAAACCAAAAATCTGCAAATTTTGGTTTTTGGTTTTTACAAATTTTGAAATTATAAATCCCAAAATGTCGTCTCTTCAACTCTCTTGGCAATTGTTGTATGGTCTTTGTTAACTTCGTTTTATGACATTCTACGGTTCTACTGTTCTAGAACTTCTAGTTAATTTCATTTATATGCATCTGATTAATTTGAACGGTATTCTGCCATTTTTATCCATCTAGTTTAACTTGCGGGAATCTTGCTTGCAATCTTGCAATCTTGCAATCTTGCTGGATTGCTTGCTTGAGCCACAGGCTAAAAAGTCAAATCTTGCGACGACTAGTTCGATCACTTACAATCATTCAATCGTCGTGAAACTTGGCAGACAGACTCGCCCTCGCACACACTTCATTCTATCAAAATTTCAGCTCCCCCAAAAAGGCTAGCTTATAGAATCGGGGACTCAACTTTTCGAATCGGGGAATCCCCTTTTCCCACACGCAGCGTTGTGATTGGCCAGCGTTGCCATTGGCTGCAACAGAAACGGGTGCGGTGCTTGATTAAACGGACGCTATGTTGTAAAATGCTATATATTTGTAGAGGTAACTGCTTAATATGACGGATTATAGGATACTAGATGGATATAGTAAAAAACTTTGTTTTTACTATTGGTTCTTTTTTTATCCATCTAGTTTAACTTGCGGGAATCTTGCTTGCTTGAATCTTGCAATCTTGCTTGATTGCTTGCTTGAGCCACAGGCTAAAAAGTCAAATCTTGCGACGACTAGTTCGATCACTTACAATCATTCAATCGTCGTGAAACTTGGCATACAGACTCGCCCTCGCACACACTTCATTCTATCAAAATTTCAGCTCCCCCAAAAAGGCTAGCTTATAGAATCGGGGACTCAACTTTTCGAATCGGGGAATCCCCTTTTCCGACACGCAGCGTTGTGATTGGCCAGCGTTGCCATTGGCTGCAACAGAAACGGGTGCGGTGCTTGATTAAACGGACGCTATGTTGTAAAATGAACGCGGACTATATATTTGTAGAGGTAACTGCTTAATATGACGGATTATAGGATACTAGATGGATATAGTAAAAAACTTTGTTTTACTATTGGTTCTTTTATTATGAGTTTTATGATCCGACATAGGAAAATCTCAAAACCAAAAACCAAAACCAAAAAACCAAATAAAACCAAAAAACCAAAAAACCAACTTTTCATTTTGAAAAAGTTTGGTTTTTTGCACCCCTGATTGATACTGACCGCAATATAATTGCAACAAAACATAGGCCTACCACACACAGCCCCTAACATCATAACACTAGCATCATAAACGATATTCACTAAAAAATCACATTTAATGTAGTTGAAAGCAAATAGGCCTATAAGGAGAGTCGTCACAATACGCATCATTTGGTCGGCGCTGAGAAATTTCGTGAATTTACTGTAGGCCTACATTTTCATCACGTCAGGAAAAGTGATGCATAAACATAGGCGTAGCTACATTGAGGCACGAGGAGGCAGTTGCCTCCTCTTGCATTTTTTATATACTGGTACTTCGATTGACCAATGATCTTGCCAATGGTCTGTGAAGTTGCCTCCTCTTGAATGTCCTCTGGTTACGTGCCTGTGCATAACATTCCCACCCACGCCATTTTCCAATCGAAGCAGCGAATCGTTTGCAGCGATGACATCGCATATTAGATGAAGACTAATAGTGCCTCTAATGTAAAATTAATAACGTAACACGATCCCAGTGTCGTCGTCGAAGTTGAAAGCAGCATCATGCCGTCTTCTGCGGTGATGCACGTGTATTGCCTTTCATCCACCCGGCGCCGCCTTCTCAATACACACTAGGAAGGTGATGTTGCATTAATTAGGTGGTCCAAACTTACATAGTAACAAATATTTTTTTTCAAAAATATGCTGATCCACAAGGCTACCCTTTAGGGGTGTCCAGAAAAATGACATATCATAGAAAACACCCGTACTCAAGTTTTCCCCATGATTCTATTCATATTGTTGTCTAGAAATATTTTTTACAGAATTTTAAAATGTTATCCTGAGGTCGCTCAAAGCCCGGAACTAATTTCCACAAAAATAGCACTTTCTATCTCTCCCCGGAAGTAATTCAAATGAACCAAGGACAGGGTGGCTATTGGTGACAATTATTTCGGGCGCAAACTTGACTTTAATTTGATGGCCTTATAAAGAAACATTAGTTTTAATCGCCTTGCTCAACTTCTACAACCAAACAGAAGTGAAACTTACGTAACTTCCTTCCAGGTTCTCTACCAAATTTTTATAGCGCTATACCTATTCCGTCACAGTATGTCACAAGGAGATCTTTAAAACTGTTTTATCTTCTTATTACCCAGGGTCAAGAACAAACCAAAGCTTTCCTATCAAAGGCTTCTGCTCTCTGACCACTGGACCATACTTTCCAGTCGATGAAGGCACACGTCAAACTGTTGATGGTCGTCAATGACTGCGCAGAACGTGGAGTGGCTCTGGTCCAGGCTAACAATGATGTAGGCTACTAATTAAGGATGAGTCACGGAAAGAATACTTGCTGCAACTTGTCTCCATTCATCGGAAGTGTTTACTGTTCATACAAAGGCAAAATGAAGTAGGCCTAATCGCGAGTTGTGGGCTTTCCAACACTTCAATGACGGTGATTTGTGCAGATTGGATAACTACTTTAATTTTTCAAAACTATTATTGCATTACAAATTATTTGCATTTAATGCACTCTCTAAGCAGTAACACTGCAGCATAGGTCTATATTTTTCATTAGGCTTTTTATACTTCAAAATAATGGCTGACTTGAAATTAAAATGTATACATTATTGACAAGACTATAGTTCGTAAAAAGTCTGCAAGCCTAGCGACCTCTAAATATAATCCAATCTTTCCAAAATCTTGCATACAGGATCATGTTTTCATGTGTAACAAGGGCAGCCTTGTGGAGCCATGCATCTCCAACTTTTATTTTTTGGACCACCCTATAATGTTGCATAGTCTAAATTTCCACGACCATACGCACCTTAAGATTTCAGCATAAATCCTTTAATAGTACGCTCTACCTAACTCGGCAGCAGAGTAGAGAAAAAGTCGCAAAAAGTATGGCAGGAGAAGGATGTGTATAAGCTAAATAATGTGCTTTTTGTCGAAGACTTAGGGCGTATACATATAGAGAACACAGGTTTAGCTTCTCATGTCTGAAGAATCGAGCACTTGTCCATGGAAAACGGTTAAGAATGAGACGCATCGTTGCTAATAGATGAACCTGTGTATCACTGCAAAGAGGCTTACAATTTTATTGTAATAATATAGGCCTAGGCCTAATATGATATCTCGCGTGTTAATATTACTAAATTTCTATGAAAGGCAAATGAACGCTGACATAGCACCCTATATCTTTAACTACAAACTCGTGAGAACGTCTGCAACGAGTAAAACAGTGTAAAACACACAAAGACTTAGTCGAGGACGATGTATTTTAACGTTCGCCCCAGAGGAAGTACAGTTTGTGGTGAGATACCGAATGTTTGCGTGACGGTGTTCGTGCTATTACTACTGCAACACAGTCTTTCATCTGCCATCGAAACTGAGAGCAGACGATCGTCTGCACATGTGAGATTAGGCGATCTTAATGTCGGCTACTTGGTCACAATTCACGAGATCTCATCGACAACGAGGAAATGCGACGTATTAAGACTGAACAATGTCGTCTGCTTCGAATCGGTTTCTATGGCTATCGAAGAGATCAACAGAAGAAGCGATCTTTTACCCAATACAACCCTTGGGTTTGTGGCCATGGACGACTGCCAAAACGACATAATTTCTCTTCAGATGTCCGTCGATATGATGATGCACTATATATATGTATACTCTTCTGCTCCCCACAGGCGCCACAGTAACATATCGAACCCCTGCGAATCGCCGGACGTTCTGGGTGTCATAGGACTGTCGACGAGTCGCTCTGCGGTTATGGTAGCGCCGTACTTCGGTGTATTCCAGATACCCACTCTGTCCCACTCTGCGAGCAGCGATGAGCTGAGCGAGAAATCCCGCTACGAATACTTTTCCAGGCTGATGACTCCAGACCGTTTCCACGAACACGTACTTCTCGAAATCGCTGGAAAGATGAGATGGACGTATCTGTCGCTCGTCTACTCCGAGGGAGCATATGGGGAAAACGCAGCAAGTCAGATCAATCGCCTGTTACGCACCAGTTTCAACAAGATCTGCCTCGCTGTATCTGTGAAGATACCGTCGGATGCCACGGACGACGATTTCGAAAAGGCGGCGAGACAACTCACAGTGAACAATCACGCGAGAGTTGCGCTGATGTTCTTCGAAGAAGAACATCATCGTGGGTTTTTCAACGCGATACGGCGAAGCATCCGTCCAGATCGGAGAATCCTCTGGCTCAGCGGTGACCATTTCCGCCTGTTCCAGAACGAACCATACGCCGATGTCATCGAGGGTAGCATCTATGCGGGAGATCCGTCGGGTCTGGTTCCCGGCCTCAAACGTTACGTGGGCGCTCTCACTCCAGGGCACGACAAGTGGTTTTCCGAGATGTGGGAGCAGATCTTTCAGTGTCGCCTGGAAAACGGTGACAGTCGGTCTGAAGATAATGCTTCAATTTGCCATCACAACCAGTCACTTCCAAGTGAAATTCCGGAAATCAATTGGAAATGGCCAGTGACAGCAAGAGCCTACGATGCCGCTTATACTTTCGCACATGCACTGGACAGTCTTATCAGGAATGAATGTCCGGAAGCGTTTAATGACAAGTCCAGGCTGAGAAAGTGTATTTCTGGTCAGATGTTACTCCAGTACGTCAGGAACGTTTCCTTTGAAGGGGTCACGGGTAAGATCAGATTCGACCGCGAGGGTAATTTGATCGGAGACGTGACAATTAAGCAATATCAAAGAATATCAAACACGTGTAATAGTAACTGTTATGCATCTGTAACAATTGGAATATGGAACAGTTCAAATGACTTAGTCCGTTTCGACATGGATAAAATAAAGTGGACAGGTTTCAGCATCAACTCAACCGAAAATGGAACAGGTGTTCTGGAGTCTGTCTGCAGTAAACCATGCCAGCAGAATGAATATCCCGTTCAGCAGGATAGCAAATGCTGCTGGACTTGTGCCACATGTCGTTCGAACGAAGTCGTTGGCATAAACAGAACGTCTCCATGTGAGCCATGTCCGAAGTTCTACTGGCCCAATGACACAGCAATGACATGCGTCAAAATTCTCCCAGATGATCTCCAATTCCATCGTTCCCTTTCACTAACCATGCTATGTCTGGCTTGTATCGGATGTTCAATCAGTCTCGCGGTTTCGGTCGTCTATTATATAAAGCGTAAACATCGGCTGATCAAAGCAACCAGCATCGAACTGAGTCTGATCATACTGACTGGAACCGTGTTGGCTAACGTCACCGTCATACTGTTAATTGCAGAACCGCGAGAGGAAATGTGCGTAGCCAGAAACATTGGCTTCCACGCAGCAATCAACATCATCTACGGTCCACTTCTCGTCAAGAACATTCGGACGTATCGCATCTTCAAATCAGCGGAGCGAAGCATCAGAATGCCTACAGGTGTTGGCACTTTGTCGCAACTGGCGTTCGTTTTTATGATAACTGCCATTCAGGTACACGTGATTTCACTACCACTCTGTTATGAAATTCATTGCTCATTATTACGGTACTTAAATATTATTGTGTTGTATCCTTACAATGAGCCAGCGTAACTGTGTAAATAGACAGTAGGTGGCCCATTTGCTCACATTGCTTATAGCATAGACTGCGCCTCAGTGTTAGAGAGCGTTCAGGTCGCGGTTCGCATCCCGATGCTGGCCTTTTTCAGACTTAAAATCACAGGCTAGCACGGGCCGTGCACGGGGACCTTAAATGGCGTGGCGCCTATTGACGCGGGCAGCCGTGGTTAAGGATCTCACCCGATCAAATCATTGAAACATGAGCAAGGTTAAAGTCAGAATACGGCACTATGGTAAAACGTGTACATTTACATTTAGGTCTATAATTAGGTAATACGATTCGACACCTGCAAAGAAGCAGATCATTATACCAGCTAAATTGCAAAAAAAGTTCATGCTGCAGTCACCATAGTGATAGAAGACGCCAAGACGAGTGAATTCAAACAATATTATTAAAATTAAAAGAAGACGTCAATTAGCGAAGTTAGGCCTATGGTCTGTAGAATTGAAGACTAGAAATTAATTAATGTAGCTGTCGACCACGACATTTTTTTTGCAATCACTCGCCGATCGTTTAGATTACCCAATCACTGTTCTGATCAGGACGCTAATCGAATCGTTTGTTCGGTGCCATTGCCTCCAACCAACATTATGTTCTATATCCACTGTTTCCTCCGATTTGTCCTACTGGATATTTGCTTCGCCCCCGTCCCCATGGTTTTTCCCTTCCTAACAAAGATGACTGTAATTTCATATCCAGGGTAGCCTACTATATTAAAATATTGATTCTCTTCCCTTAATTATAACACTAATAGTCCAGTATGTATAACATGCCTATAATCCTAATTTTATCTAAACATTGCCTTATTCAAACCTCCCAACATCCAATAAGACCTTAGTTTATCAATGCATAAGTTGCATATACTTGTCAGCTTATTAATAATAAACGAAAATTGATTGATTGAATAGGTAAGCTTAATCATGGGGCGCACTTTATTTTGCGTGTCTTAATGGATCAGGGCCTCGCAAAGTCTAAATCTGGCACAGTGGTAAATACTACGTATACTTTCCATAAGATTACTAGGCCTAATTACGGTGAGAAAAAATATTTGAGTATGGCTGTCATGGCGATATATCGTTGCGACAAATCTGGTAAATAATGTTATGAAATATTCAGAAATAGTTAGAAGATGCTTAAACTGGAAACGCTTCACGTCATAATTATGACAATATGACGTAGAGCATATTTTGTTAAATGTTAAGGGTCTCCTTTTGACGATATCCGAGCTCCTCGATCGTTCATCGGTTGCTCTGAACATGCCGACACCATACGAAAAGTACGTTGAGATCTACTGCCACAAATCCGCTCCGCTCTTCCTCATGCCTCTCAGCTACAACATCGCCCTGATGGCCGTCTGCACCGTTCTAGGATTCATCACTCGTAAGCTGCCGGAGAACTTCAACGAATCTGCCTACATCTTCGTCTCCGTATCAACAACACTGTTCGCCTGGACCGTCTTCATCCCTGCTTATTTCACGCAGACGAACTTCTATCTTCAGCCGGCCATACTTGGCTTTTGTCTAATCCTCAATGCCTTCGTTACACTCGCCTGTCTGTTCCTTCGGGTCGTCTACGCAGTGTTCTTCATCGCTCCCAAAACGGACCTAACTCGAACACAATAACCAGCTGTAGCGCAAGGAAATTATCAATCAATTTATCCAGTGTAGAATATTATAATCATCATTCTATATACGACACTACAATAATAACAAAATCATAATTGTTATTATGCCTACTATTACAGGCGATATTATAGGTTCGTAATGGCTATACCTAACGTTTACGCTTCCACTGAAATACTGCCCTCAACGTTGCAGTTTAGAAATCAATGGTTTTCATTGAGAATCAGTGATGCGCACTACCGGTAACTAATTTTTTACATGTTAAAACTATAGGCTAACTAGTTTTCAAATAAAATAATAAAGTTTAACTACAAGTTGGCAACTGATTTTGTAAATAAGTGAACTAAAATTAAAATATTTAGTGAAACATATTCCAACTTTTTAAGAAACTTTCTGACAAATGTGAAACATATTCACAATATAACAGTGTCCTGTAATAACGCCGAGAGGGTCAATGACAGTTTCACTTTCAGTCTATTTAGTAAATTATAATGAATGACAATCTTACCTTGGTGTGGTTCTGAAAGTTCTTTGTAGACGTTATATTTCCGCATATCCTTTTACTCACACAAAATCGACATTTTGCACTAAAGTTCTTACAGTTGCTTTTGTCTTGTTTCAGTTTAGGATAAATCTTCTGCGGCGGAAGATACCGCCATAATATAAACGAAAATTTTACTTCTGCGGCTGTAACCTTTTGCGCATGCGTCACGCATGCGCCGCACATGCAACTTGAAAACATCTTAAAATGGCGGACTTGTGGATAGTACAAACCTTTCGCCGAGGATTTATCCTTGCTCAAATGCGTTACTTCCTATATATTGGCGTCGTGAGGGTCGGTTAGGGTCAGGTTAGGCGTCGTAAGTGTCGGTTAGGGTCAGGGTCGTTTTTTAGATAAAATGTGAAAACATTTCCGCAGCAGAATAAGTTTTCGCGGGTTGCGTGGCGGCATTCTCCGCCGCAGAAGTAAGTTTTCGCGGGTTGTGTGGCGGAATTTCCGCCGCAGAAGCACCACGCTTCAGTTTAAGGTAAAGTCGTACTTTACGTTGCTAAATTATTCTAATGTCTTCAATGCCGTGTTTGACGTTGGCAAGTAAGCAGTCTACCTATGTGCATGCTAGCCTAACTATCATCAATCCAGCTTCCATTTCATCGAGAAATATTTTCATCAATCCAACTTCCATTTAATTGGAAAAAATTACCTTTATCAATCCAACTTCTATTTGACGAAAGAAATATTTTTCATCACTGGAACTTTTATTTAAGCAAAGATATATTCTCATGGATCCAGCTTGTAATTACGGAAACAATTATTTTCATCAATCCAGCTTCTATTGACTCGAAAACTTAATTTCATCCATCCAGCTTCTATTTACAGAAAAAATTATTTCGATCAATCCAACTTCAATTTTGAACACAGTAATGTTTTCATCAATCCCACTTCCATTTAGGGAAACAATTTTTTTCATCAATCCAGCTTCCATGTTAAAGTGACAATATCAAATAATTTAGCAACGTAAACTACGATTTTACCCAGGGTAATCCCGTAGTTTAGGTTGCTAAATTATTCTAATGTCTTCAATGCCGTATTTGACGTTGGTAAGTAAGCACTCTAAATATGTCTATCATAACTATAATCAATCCCGCTTCCATTTCATCGAGAATTTTTTTTAATCAATCCAGCTTCCATTTAATGACAAAAATGACCCAACTTCTATTTAACTAGAAAACTATTTTTCACCAATGGAACTTTTATGTAAGCAAAGAACATTTCTCATGGGTCCAGCTTCGACTTACAGAAACAATTATTTTCATTATTCCAGCTTCTATTGCATCAAAAAACTAAGTTTCATCAATCCAGCTTCTATTTACGGTAAAAATTATTTCCATCGATCCAACTTCTATTTAAAGACAGAAATAGTTTCATCAATCCCACTTCGAGTTATTGAAACAATGTTTTTCCTTAATCCAGCTTCCATTGCAACTTGACGATATAAAATAATTTAGCAACCTAAACTACGGGTTTACCTTTACCCAGTTTAACATCAGTGAAGCAAGCGACTAAAAAACTATTTTAAAGTCTACCAAAAAACTGTCCAAAAACTCACAAAGAAAAATACAGCCCGTAAAAACAAAGTTTTTTACTATATCCATCTAGTATCCTATAACGTGTACTCTGAAAATAGTCCGCGTTCATTTTACAACATAGCACGCTTAACGAGGCAGCGCGCCCATTATTGTTGCAGCCAATGACAACGCTGGCCAATCGCAACGCTGCGTTTCGGAAAAGGGATTCCCAGATTCGAAAAGTTGAGTCCCCGATTCTATAAGCTAGCCTTTTTTGAGGGAGCTGAAATTTTGATAGAATGAAGTGTGTGCGAGGGCGAGTCTGTCTGCCAAGTTTCACGACGATTGAATGATTGTAAGTGATCGAACTAGTCGTCGCAAGATTTGACTATTTAGCCTGTGGCTCAATCAAGCAAGCAAGATTCCCGCAAGTTAAACTAGATGGATATAAATATAAAAAGAACCAATAGTAAAAACAAAGTTTTTTACTATATCCATCTAGTATCCTATAATCCGTCATATTAAGCAGTTACCTCTACAAATATATAGTCCGCGTTCATTTTACAACATAGCGTCCGTTTAATCAAGCACCGCACCCGTTTCTGTTGCAGCCAATGGCAACGCTGGCCAATCACAACGCTGCGTGTCGGAAAAGGGGATTCCCCGATTCGAAAAGTTGAGTCCCCGATTCTATAAGCTAGCCTTTTTTGGGGAGCTGAAATTTTGATAGAATGAAGTGTGTGCGAGGGCGAGTCTGTCTGCCAAGTTTCACGACGATTGAATGATTGTAAGTGATCGAACTAGTCGTCGCAAGATTTGACTTTTTAGCCTGTGGCTCAAGCAAGCAATCAAGCAAGATTGCAAGATTGCAAGCAAGCAAGATTCCCGCAAGTTAAACTAGATGGATAAAAAAAGCAATGTTCTTGTTTACATTCACTGCGCCTCAATACATTTTTCTACGCAGAGGCAACACCAGTGTTAATAAGTAAGTAAACGTCGAGTTGAGTTGCTTAGTAAGTAAGCAAGTAAAGTAAGTGTGTTCTTTATTAAACGCTGGCAAACGCACGGCGCTGTTCAAACAAAGTTATACAAAGTTATCAAATAGTTGTGAAAAAATTAGTTAATTGTAAACTAAAAACACAATGGCCTAGCTGTACAACATCCTAGCCAGGAAACCGCGCCTGGTGAGGGAATCAAATCTAGAAAGAACACGGTTATGTGAGCGTGGGCGCAGATCGTGACCAATATATAGGACAGGGGGTAGTAGGTAATGGAGGATATGTCCAGGATTATTTAAGATATTTCTAAAAAAAGTGTTCACTGTTCATTGCGGAAAATGGCTGCGTAGTTGCTAATTTTGTTAAACTTTATAGCTAATAACTAAAATATTAGTTAATTTTTTAGTTAATAACTAAAAAGATATTAGTTAAACTTTCGTTTTAACTAAACTATTTTTAAGTTAGACGTCTGCCTTAACTAAAAAATTCGTTTAACCTTCAGGCATCCAATTTTTGTTGCGACATCTGCTACCAAGGGGGGGGGGTTCACCAGTCACCACCCCCTCGGATTTCGAGTTTGGTTTCACATAATTTATCATAATCAACTATTAGGCCTACAGCAATTGATTCAGCATTCATTTCTGACCAAAATGGTATATTTAGTTGTAAATTATGTGAATGCACCTCGAAATTACATAATAATTTTTAACAACGGAACCGATCCATAGCCTAATAATATTAGCGATATTTTATATTATTGCGTACATCTTGTACTTGCTGGATAAATAAATTTAAGATTACCAATAGGCCAGTATAAAATCCTTCAAATTGAATATCAACATAAAGATTATGAAGAGGATTTTTACATGAAATTTAAATAGACTAGAGAATATTCACTAGAAATGCTAATAATTTGCGAATTGGGGAAATAGTGAAAATTTTGAATGTTTGTTTGAGCAGACGACAGTCAGCTGACGGGTTTGTTTACGTCATCTCAAAGACTATAGGCCTACTAGTGTCATAGGGGGAGATCATGAAATATTATTGTTATTGTAAGTAGAAATTTATATCGTCGCAAGACACTATAGAACAAGTTTATATAGCCCTAACATCTTTATATCTGATCTTAGATGTTGTTTGACGAGGCAAGAGAAGAGGACTGGCAATGAACCGAGAAACTGCTGCCTGAATTTGAACCAGACCAGCACAAATTAAATACATGCATGTAGTCATTGTAGTGGCTCTTTCGGTCAAATAGTCAATCACTACCAACAGTTCTGTAGTTTTTTCACTTACACAAAGTGGGCAATTTACATTAGTGTGCAGAGTGTGATGACTTGTCTGCAGTGTACGTCAATGAATTTGTGATTAGCTCAAGTCAACGACACACGATTTTGTTCTAACACCTGAAATTTTAATTACCAGTTCAAGTACAGTAAGCCTGCTCTTGGACAGGACGAAGAACAGTGTGCAGCCGACATTTCCGAGTATTTTAGGCACGGAGGTCAATACACGTCAACCTAACATAATCTTCATACATGTACATTCACGTGATGGACTTATATAGCCCCTTCAAGAAACCTACTCAAAGGCTCGCCCAGCGTAACTCTGGCGATAATAACGTAGAGAAGGGTCGGTGTTTACATGCCCAAAAGGCAACCTATATCAGTCAGTGTTACCTATAGCAGTAGCCTACATGCTATTCTCTCCAAGATATTATGGCACTTTGTCAAAATGGTAGCAACAAATTTCATGTTGAAAACATCAATGTACATGTATTTAATTACTTATACAAATAGCAACATGTCTAGCAATAGATCTATGGCAAAGTGACAATTGGCGTTTGCCGACCACTGTTCACAGCCTTTGCCGTTCTGGCTAAAAATTGATCCCATAGCACAATACTACAAGTATTAACAAATTTAGTGTCAACAGTGCTTGCTAATTACACTGCTACTTTCTGTCATCTTGTAATCATAATCTAGTCATTTCTAAGCGCTACTTAAAAAAGTTAAGCGTTGGGCACCGGAATATTCATGAGCACTGCACCTCGACTCTTATGAAGAACACAGACCCGCTAGTTGTATCCAGTATTTAGCTACATTAGAAGGCCAAGGGCTTAACTTTTCCCCACACAGTGGTGTTGACCAATCCCCAATCCCTACCCATCCCATATATACATGAATTTAGCATGCTTTGTCCGCCGCTTAAGGTCACTCGCCTATAACAAAGTACATAATACATATGTTTACATTTTGTTTCATAACTGTCAATTTGTCCATGACACTGACAACACGATAGAGCTCAGCAACAGCTAAATGTACAACAATACACCACCATTAACTGTTGCTTGAACTCTCTTCAAAACAAAATAACGCTGTCATGTCAGAGAAAATACTTCAGCACATGGTCAAAACGTGGTGGTGACTGTCGTCGCCATGTTTAAAAGCTGCCGTGACCAGAACCATGAAAATACAAAGTTACGCCTGCGCTTATGGCTGTCAGGACCATAGACTTGCACTGCCCTACAGTTATATATAGATGCAGTTATTCAACACCAAAGACTCGCAGTTCATCACAATTGGCCTAAACACAAATGAGTCGGCAATTCACACGAACATAAACGTCTTTCATTTCTTCACAGAGAAATGCAGAGGACATTTGACCGTTCTTGAAACGCTGGTTCCAAGCAAGCATCCGCCAGAGACTGGCTCCCTTTCGTGTAGTGGTAACATAGACTGTGCATCGTGATGGATCTAGATAATCTTGCTACAGACATAATACCAACTGCTGTTTTCGTGGAATATAATCATTATTCATCGTAAACAAAAGCACTCGCTATTCCGTCTCATAACCATCGTAATCGTCGTATGTTTCGGTAACAAAATCTACAAATTAAAGCAAAACATTTAGATGTATTTGCATCAATACACAAATAAATAAACTAAACAAACCACCAAGCACCAACATGTGTACAACAACTGAAGTCACAGAGACACAGAAATTTTCCAGTTCCCAGTAATTCATAACCTCACCTGAAATCATGATCACAAGGTAAGGTAAAGAAGATATGCAATTGTAAGGTATCATAATACATGGCAATGTAAGGTAATTGCTCACTATTATTATTATTAAGCATTTACTAAGTGCCACTATAATGACCAAGCATCAATCGATGGTGCTGGGCAATTATAAGTGAAGGACTTGTTCATGGTCCTAACACAGCAACCGTTTGAGGGCGGCTTGAACCAGATCTCTTCACGTTACAAGACAAGCGCTCAACCGATTAGCTACCATGCCCCACGATCATTCATTAAACTCCTTTGTTAAAAATATCCTGTCTGACAAACTGTCCCCTTTACCAGCAACAAATCTTTGGGTTTGATCCTCCTTGACATAGTCAGTGACCTATCACAATGGTGTATCTGATTGGTATGGTCGTCTATTATGGGTCTGAAAACCTTACGAGTTCATGTTCATCCTTCTGAGTTGGGACTTCATATAAAAGCCCCGGACAAGTAGTTTGGGCGCACTTGTCTTGCTGCCCAGAATCAGATTAATTGACCCTGACTATGCAAAAAGTGCAGTAAATAAAAACGACAAATAAGAAATAACATCACCGATGACCTTTTGCTAATTCAGTAACTCACCTGCGACGTTGTAAACCGGTTCTTCCTCTTCGTATTCTTCTTCCTCGTCGTCGTAATAATCTGCAAAAACATTCAGATCGCTCTGATTCATCAGTTCCCTGTCGATAGCTTCTTAATTAGTTCAGAGCGCTATAATTATATCAAATCAGAAGATTAACCTTGACAACAGAGAATTATCCAAGCACCAGTAAAATGGCAAAGGTATGCCTTATCAGAAGGCTTTTACAAACACCACATTCTGATCCAGGAGTTCACAATTTTTTGTGTTGGCTATGCAAGTCTCCAATTGCCTCAAAGCGAGCAGGGGCTTGAGCTTCTCCTGTTCCAGATGGAAGTTTAGCAACAGTGAGCCACTGAGAAACACCTTTACCAGAAACAAGCACCGGAAAATGGTCAACCTTCTCTTTTCCAGGAATGAGTTGGCCATTCCAATGTACATCCAGGGAAAAGGATTTTCGAAATTCTGCCTTTAAACTTGCTTATCCCTGAGCCCAGTAATAATCAGCAATCAGAAATTCAGCATGCATTACAAAACAACATATCTTTTACAGTAAAACAAACACAAAATGAGCCAAGTAGTGAAGGAATACTTGAATGTGCATGACAACTTGAGAAAATGCCTACTGGAAATTAGTCTTTTAGCATGCCAGCCAGCGGCCTCATTTTGTGTACTATGAGAAACTTCAGCAACGCTGAGCTACCTCTAAATATTTATCAATAGCAGTCATATTTTGCCAGAATTTTTAAAGTATAGTAACAACATCGAAGGGTAAGACGATCATATTTCTCAACTTAAAAAATAGGCTCCAGCCTAATATACGCATGCATATTATATAATTATTATAAACACTTATAACATGTACAAAGTCACACACAAATGCGAATCTGAGGTGGGGTTAGTCAGTCGCCAGGTGAAGAGCAGTTACACATCCAGGTGTTTGAAAGCCAATGAGAAATAGTGAGTTTTGAGGCATTTCTTCAAGGAAGAGATAGAGTTTGCGCATCGAACAGACATTGGTAGGCGATTCCATTCCTTGGGGGCAGCAACATGGAATGCACAAGAGCGCATGACGGTGCAACATCGAGGATCAACCAAATGAATATTGAAGAATATGCATAATTATACATAAATATATGAAAGTCTGTATACAGGTGTCTATACCTTCTGCCCCTGCCTCTTCTGGAATGACAATCGGAGCCTCTTTCTGAGCTTTTGTCTCCTCGGTTTTCATCTTTTTTGCAGACGACTGAAAGTCGATAAACAGGACATTTTAACCAATGTAAATACCAGTAATCTAAATACTATTGGAAGAGTCACCACTCGTAGGCTCTCACAAACATGCAGAACCCAATTACAGTTGGCAGCATAATATTAACAAATAAGAAAGAGTGAGTACTGAGTAAGCAATTAAACTTAACAAGGCGAAGATTTCTAAATTGTGCTCAAGTAATTTTCAGTGGAAAAAGCAACGACTGGCTTATTAAAACATAATGAAATTAACACTTAATTAAGTTAACATCAAGAGGATTGAAGTTCTATTCTATGCCACCTACTTGATTAATTAATTATTATTAAGCATGCCTAATTAGACATATTTTTAGAATTTAGATATTCAAGGATCATTCTTTTACAAGCACCTTCACTTTTTTGCAACAACTGAAGATTTTATCAATTTTTCAGCCACCTACACCATCAAACTAAATTAATTAATTAGTCCAATTGATGTCCTGCCTGATTACATGATAGCTAAGTAAAATGTACTTATGCAAAATTAAACAAATTTATTTATGAAAATAATATTTACCTCATTGTCTGGATCTGGGTTGCTTCGTTTAGAAATGAGCGAATCTTCCGCTTTTGTTGAAGATTCTTCGATTTTCGGAGGTTGTGGAAGAGACCCTATGATGTTCAGACTCTTAACGACTTCATAGTCGATCTTATTAGACAGCTTCTTCTCGATCAGCATCTTCTCAATTGCTTCTCGAGCGTTACGTGCCTCCGTCTTAACGGCTCGCTTCTTCATTTTTCGCTTCTAGGTGAAGTCAAACAACAGGTTTACAGTTACTTACAAGTTACAACTTTACAGTTTTGTAATTATAATTAAACATTTATTTACATACAAAGCACTGCTCAAAGAGCAAAACAAATTAGAGGCACTCAGACAAATAATAATAATAATCTATCTTATAATAGAACAGAAATGTCATGAAATCATGAAGTCAACTTTTTGTTATGCGATAGATTCATTTTATTCAGTAGGTGGTGCTGTTGTAGCACTACACACATTGCGAACATGGATGCGGAGTCACTGAATTTCAGTAGGTGGCTCTGCATTGTTTTTAAACCGTCACATAGATTCAAATTTCCGTTTAATGATAGTTGAGGTTCGCGATAGTCTATTGCCATAAGCGGGTCACAGAATGATTTTCCAAATTCTTCTCAACCGTTTTTAGGTCAGACAAACATCTAGTATTAATACTAAACTAATAACAATAATGCAATTACCTAGGGTTAAAACTAATAATAATGACAAACTACCGCCAAATTACAAAAGAACAAGATTGAATGTACTTGCTTTCTTCGGCTGAGGATTCTCGAGTAACTCCTTCGCTTTTCGTTCTTCTTTCTCTAGAGACAAAAAAATAACCCATTCGAAAAATATTTTTGGCAACATGTTGCATAAATAGAAGTCATTATAGCTCCACCGTTGCTAAACACACATACCACATTTTCCGGACTATAAGTCGCGGTTTATATTCCTATAATTTTAATTATATTTTATGTAGTGCCTTGAGATCTTTAAGAAAGTTTTATTATGCTGTAGCAAAACGAACCTTTCATTTCTTTGAGGAACTCAGCATTTTCTCGCATCCAGATGGTTGTTTTGATTTTTACTTCATCTTCACTTAAAATTAACTGAAAACACATGGATAAAAAAAATTATTTAAATTTAAATAAACTAGGCAATAATTAATCCTATTTAAAAAAAGAAAATGCTAATTGCTTTCCAAGTTAGATAGGATCTAACTTCAGTTTTAAAAACAGCTCCAAAATAATACAACTGTGTTTCATATTAATACCCTCCTTCCAAATTTTAGAAGTGCACACATGACCAAATGACAGAACGTCGATGGAGTCGAGCAACTGTGGGTGAGGACTTGCTCAACGTCCCTACACAGTAACCACCTGTACTCTTGGCCGAGAGCTCCCTCATTCAGCTACTGTGCCCCTCAGAGAAAGTGAGTGCTAGAATGGCTTAACTTTGTCAAGACAACTAGTGGAGAAAGAGCTGCAAAATGTAAGTGTTCAATACTATCAAATTCCAATCAGTGCTTTTGCATACGATACCGGCGTTAAGAAGAGCAGTTCCTTAAGCTCGCCTGATAGGCAGCCACAGGTATGTAGTGTTAGCAACTTCATTTTCATAGCCTTGGCAGAAGAGGGTGGGTGGCCAGTCCTCTCCCCCTACCTTCTCATCTTCCCACCGACAGCGTATGGTCAGTGTACTCATCACAGCTGAGTTAGCTAGGGTTGCAGGTGGGTCAGAAATCTCGCAACAAATTTCTCCATGGCAGGGATTGGAACCCCAACCTGTCGACTGACAGTCCAGCACACTAACCACTACACTGTCAAGCAACCCCTAAAGAAATAGCTAATCCCTAAAAATTACATAATACAGAAATAGATCAGAGCTACCATATCTAGTTCTTCATCGTTGATGCCTGTGAGGTCCAGTTCACCCTTCGTTTTGTCGTCTTTCTCATCCTCTGCCATCAACAACACAAAGAAATATCAAGAGAAAAATCAGACATCACTAAAGTAAGTAAGCAGTCTCTATGACCATCCATCTATTGGGTCCTCATCCTATGGTGTACTCGAATTCGAGACCTCTGTTGTACGGACTTATATGGACTTCAACTTCCACTTTCTTAAGTCTAGGGCATTAAACTTCAAGTCAACACAAACTTTAGGTCCATGGCTTCAAGTCGACTCAAACTCTATGGAAATTTGCTTCAACTGTACTCAAATCAAAAAGTCTTCAGTAATCTTTATTAGCACAAGACACTTTACACCAATGTAAACAATAGTGAAAAAGCAGCACAATGTTAGTAGGAAAAACAGAAGCAATATTATAAAGTTTGCAAAGTCTAAACATACAGTTGTACCTATAACTCTGAACTAACAGAATAAAACTTCACAAAGGCCTACAATTGGAATTGAAACTAAGAGGTTAGATTTTGGAGCAATGATGTTTTTGATAAATCTCTAATTTCAGTTCAGGTTTGCATAAAGAGCACAGAGAAGCACACAGTATTTCTAGTTTGCTGTGCTTTTTACGTGAACCATTAATTACCATCATACTATATAGATCTCAGTCATGACAGTATCAAGTAAGTAAGTAGGCTTTATTTGCATCTGACAAGTGCACAAGAAATTGCATTGTATACAATGATTACAAACATGCAATACATTGTATACAACAATTACAAACATGCAATACATTGTATACAACGATTAAAAACTATAACATGAGCAGATTATAAAGACACACATGCATTTTATTATCTGCTCCTATCACAGTTTATTAAAAAAAATTGATAACAAACGAGTTTATATGTTCTAACGAAAACTGAAGATGGCAATACTTGCGTTGAAATGAACCCCACCTGCATCTTCTGTGGTGAGACATTCTTCTATAGATTCCTTAATTCCTAAACTCGCAGCTGTCGGTCGCGGTCCAAGAGGTAAAGACAAGTGAAGGACCCCGTTCAGTTCTCTCTCGACCATCGCCTCCACCTCCGAATCTCTCTCCTCTTCATCGCCATCTCCAAGTCTCCGATTCCCGCGGTCGGTCTTTTCTTTCTTCGTAAACATCTTCTTTGAATCACCAATATGTTCGTCCTCGAGGATCGAACTGACGATGCCGTCGTCAAGAAGAGAACTGTACTGTGCAAGTTCCTCGTCGAGATCAGCAAGAGAAGGAGCGGTTGAACATAGACTGCCATCATCTAAGCAACAGACAAAATTTAGGTCAGATGTAATAATGGACTGTAACGTAATGTAATAATTAAGATAATGTTGTTGCGCCACACTGTTTGTCCCTCTGTTTGCCTGTCTTTTGCTGCCTATCTGTCTGTCCCTCTGTTTGCCTGTCTTTTGCTGCCTATCTGTCTGTCCCTCTGTTTGCCTGTCTTTTGCTGCCTATCTGTCTGTCCCTCTGTTTGCCTGTCTTTTGCTGCCTATCTGTCTGTCCCTCTGTTTGCCTGTCTTTTGCTGCTTATTGACCTGACTGCAGCTTGAGTTCCGTTTGCCATTGGTGCATTAGATACAAGCTCTGTAGAAGTTGCTAATTGTTTTACAATATGCTAGAAATGTACTCTAGTCACTCCAAACTATCGATGACTCTTGGTCGAGAGATTCTGACCTTGAAGTTGCCTGTCAACTATGGATGGGAATCCATTGGTTGGGCTCTGTGTGTGTGTGTGTGTGGGCCCACCGCTGGTGACTCTTCTAGTTTTTGTGCATTGTTTTGCTTCCTGATATTTCTTCTCTTAATGACACTTAACATCATTTAGTTTAGCCTACAACGTGCCTCCAATTATTACAGCAGTGACATAAAATTCACCATAATAAATTAAAAAATATAATGAACACAAGACCTGCTTTAAGATGTATGTGATGTATGCCACAGAATCTTCATAACTTCACCAAGAATGCAACACAGCCTTCATGTAAGACACAGCAAGGGTCAAAATATCCATTAATTAATCACACTAATTTTATTGGTATGACGGGTGATCAAGGTTACAGTAGATAATCAAACTGAAAACAATGCTATATGAATATCGTTAAAAACGGAAGCCGACCTGACCTCCCGTCATATATTTCCGGTATCTCTTGTGTTTCTTATTCATTGTCTCGACTATGGCTGCCTCCAGCTCGGCCTGGAGTTTTTCCACTTCTTCCATTAGATGTGGAAGTTCACCCTTCTCCTCCAGCTGCACATGGAAAAGTAACCAGATTGCTGTAATTGACTTCGACATAAAAAAACTATGAAAGATACTCAGTCACTTTAGAATCATAATAATTTAAATAATTGCATTTAAATATAAATGTTGTAAATTTAAATAATTGTATTTACATTTAAGTAATTGTACCATAGGTCAACGTAAGGCACACTAAGGATTAACTCTGACTTATAATGCATTCAATCATCTGAACAACCTGTGACACAAGCTTCTTCTTCTCTCTAAGCCTCTATTTCTCAAGCACTTGAAAACCGTTCTACTCAATTGTGGTCTTCAACTGACAGATCTGGAGCACCACTGATAAGTTTTCTTTAAGATTATAAAAATATGCACTTACAAACATGTGTCTATACTAATAATAATAATATAGATGATTTGTATAGTGCCACAGCACACAGCTGAGGCCAAAGGAAAGGACGCTGCACATGAGTTCAAAAGTCAATGGCAGTCATATGATTGTTTAAAAAGATAGGTCTTGAGCTGTTATTCAAATGTCATGTTAAATAATAATTATAATATGCACTTACAAACATATGCTTGTAATGATAATACCACATAATAATAATAATAATAATAATAATAATAATAATATGCACTTACAAATTATAAATCACATCAGTTCAAAATGTGTTAATTAAGATAAGATACAAAAAAGTTTGGCATAAAAGCAGCAAAGGTCAACCTCTGCTAGTTTAGCCTTCCGTTTTCCTTCGATGAAACTCGGTGGATCCATTTCTTCCGTCAGATCGATCTTCTGATAAAGAAACTCATCAACCGTCAACTGACTTGAAGGTGTCTGCTCAAATTCAGTCAGCCTAAACCAAACCATACACTAAAGTCAATCAAAAAATTATGAATATTTAAATTTTTAAAAAGCCACCGAAAACTCCAAAATTACATGTAAGTAATCAGGCTACTAACTAAACAGAGACCATAACAAATATATCGAAAGCATCAGAAAACACCAAAATCAGAAATAAACAACATTAAATGCTAGCTATTTCCATCAATGACAACAAGCAATCCAGATCATCAGGTCCTGTTTAATTAGTAATTAATTATAATAATGAGTGACTTCTATTGTGTCTGTGTCTTAAGCACAAAGCATCAATCGATGGCACACCAAAACCAAGCCGTAATCAGGTCAACATCCAGAAGATAGTTTCTCTCACTATCCCCTTACCCCAACAACAATTCTTACCTCTTTTTGATTGTACCCTCTCCAATTCGTACGACTTTCATGATGTCCCTAATTGTACGATTGAAGTCAAAAATTCGAGCAGCAACCAATAAAGCTATGAAAAAAGACAACAAACTGCAAACCTTTAATCAATTCATATTGCATTTCCTTAAATAAATGCAAATATTTGGAATGGCCTTCCATTGCAGCTAACTCTGCTACCAAGGATAAATTCTTCTGCCTTGTAATTATCTCTAAAAACCGTTCTTTTCAGCAGCTGCTGGGCCGCGAGCACCTCTGAGTAGGTATCCTGAAGGGGCGCTATATCAAGTTTACATTGAATAATTGATTGATATGTGCTCTGAAAGAAATGAATGGAGGTTGTACAGATATAGAATGCACAAATATGGTCAGAGTACGGCGATTCAAAATCTGATTCCTGAAAGTATCTCTGTTCTAATTCAAGTGACACTGACCCGCGCCACAGATTCCTGAGGGTCGCCGACCTTCCACCAACCAATCACGCTTCATTCGGGAGACAAGACGTGTGGCCGTCTTGGCAACTTCCATCGTTTTCTCACCAAACTCCAACTTATCCGCATAACGTTCTATGAAGATGGCCGGATCTAACAACACAAAATGAATGAATGAACGAACGAACGAATGAGTTGGTCAAAAAATAAATCCATCAACTCATAAATCAATCGGCCAATCAATCCACAACTCACCTAACCAATCATGCAACCTGTCAATCAATAACCAATCCACCACCCACACAGCTAACCCTTCAAGCAACCTGCCGACCCATCAACCAGCTAATTATCAATCATCAACCAACCAAACAACCATCAGGCATCCTGTAACAGTCAATCACCCACCCACCCATCCAACCCATCAATCAATCACCGAACCAATACATTCACCACCGACTAATCCAACCCATCAATCAAACAAATTGTCAACCAATCAAACAGCCAATTAATCAACGAGTCATACAATGTTCTGGTTTCTAATAAATACATATAAAATAGCTTATACATGTACGTTATAGAGAACATGGTGTATAGAGTGGCGTCACCTGGGGAATGGACTTGCATAGTTGGCTGTAGAATGCAGAGTTCTTTACAAAGCCTGAGGTAGACATGACCCAGAGTATAGACGTCAGCCTACAAACATATTCATCACAAACAATACAGTTTCACTCACCAATTCTTAAAATAATTCTATCCAAAACCTTCCTGAGATTATGTTAAAATCTCTATAGCAGATTCTCAACTTTGGGTGGAAAGATGGTTCCCTATAGACACAACAGCCTAGGAGTGACTGGGAAACAAAACAGCTCGTCATTAAAGTGTTAAATGAAAAGCAAGTTTATATCTTATTGTTTGATTTAATCATTTCTTTCCACTTGTTTCTGCTTCACGACATTTGGCAATGGTCCTTTCAGACCTTGCTACCATCCAGTCATTTCGTGCAATGGTCTACCCCATCTTGCTGCGTCCTCAAAACTTTGCAGTTAAACAAATATATAATAGCAGAAACCGTCATTTACTTTCCAGTAAAAGTCCATCAAGTAACTCAGCAAATACATTACGGAATAATAAATCATTATAACCAGTTTAAAATGTCAACCTACCCTAAGTGCATCACTAAAATCAAGAAGCATATCTACAACAAAAAGTTAAGGATTGAACTTGCAAACAAATTGATCTTCTTTATAAACTTTGAAAGCTTTGTCTAACTGGACCACTAGTAAGGTAACACACTCAAGTATGAATCGTAGAATGGGAAATGATTTGTGTGTGCTCTAATAGAGTCTATACATCAGGCGTGTCAACTTGACATAGATACACTCAGATATCGGAAGCCACAGCAGAGAATGAAAGGAGGTATGGTACAAAGAGCAGGCATTTCTCAGTAAGAAAATGCAAGACAAAGATTATATAGTTTGGTGCATGACTCCCGTTTAAGGAAACAGCTGCAGCCCATAAGAACACAAATGATGTATTAGATCAGTTGTAACTTTTTATTACACAATAAACACAAAAGTATACATGGAAGTGGTTTGTCGGCCGTTCTACATGCTGTGTAGAGGCAGGCAGCGGCAATGTAGTCAGCCTTGCGTCCCTTCGTTAGACCCTTGCTGAGGGCCATCCGGAAGAAATTCAGGCCTTTGGAGACGTATAGTTCCTCAATCCTAAGCTGGGATGCAATGCCCTGCAGACGGACCTTAGCTGTCAATGTCATAAAAACAAAAGAAGCTCCATATAACACATGCTTCATTACACAAAAATATTCTGAGAGAATAATAATACAATAATAACGATACAATTGTATTTGATACTGCTCTCCTTCCAAACAACAGAAGTGCAGACACGGCCATATGTCAGAGCATCAACAGCGCTGAGCAATTGTGCATGAAGGACTTGTTCAAGGTCCCTACACAGTGACTGCATTAGGCAAAGTTCGAACCTGTACTCTCGGGTCACAGGTCGAGCACTCTAACCAATCGGCCACCGTGCCATCCAACAACTTCATTGACATTTTGAGGACAAAGACCACTGTGCTTGTGGTCATCACTTGCACCTTTCTGGCGTCAACTTAAAACACTTCATAAATTCATCAGTAGCTTAGTTTTCACTTTCTGCTGTCCACTATTTTCGTCACCAGAGTTACGTGTCCATGCTCCTGATTCAAGTCTGACATCTGGCAAAAGAATCTCTTCTTGTTATCAGCATCAACAAGGTCCAAAATTAATTAAATCACCACAGAATGATAGAAAGGTGAGCTCGAAAATGGTGGACATGTTGCTGATAGAGGCCTGCAGCCCTCATTCTCAATGCTTAATCACGATATTCAAGCAGAAAAAAATAGAAAACTCCACAAAAACTTGTGATATTGGTATACTCTGTACCCCTGAAATGATCCCTTTGCACTTGCAAGTCTGCCATTATTCAACACGAAGAACGGAATATTAGTCACCCCATAAGCTAATCTATGAAAAGGTCCCCGTCTCCCTCAGGCAATCATTTTTCTCTATTTCGGCTCTCATGTCAACATCGGACGAATCCCCAGGTACTTGGCACAAAGCCAGCACAACACTTGCCTTTTACTCCTCAGCTTGTGCTAGCACCAATTTGGAGATAGTACTACATGTGTGCAAACAACTCAGACTTGTTCACGTAATCACTGGAATTCCATTTTTAACAACATTTAATATCGTACAGACTAGCAGTGCAAGCACTTCTGATATTTTCTTGAAGTCACTGAAGTGGCACTAGATATAAATGTCTAATTATAATTATATAATGACTAGAATGAGCGTCCTACTGTGAAGACCGCTGTTACATGCACTGACCTTTCTGTAAGGTGACCTGGCGAGATTCTCGGCCGAAACCAAGATGGAGATTTCCTCCAAAGTTGAATCTACCTGTGAATAAGATCGAATGGAAGTCATTCAATTGATCACCAACAGTTTAGGAAATGTACAGATCTATGTCAATACCAGAGGGTCTCAAAAAGGCAGATTCAGAAGGAAACATATGTTACAGAGCCTCAGAAAAGTGAGAAAACCCTTAAAGTGTCAGACAAAAGTCCAATCTAACTATGTTTGATTGGGCTGAATAATTACGAGAAGCATGTTTCCATTACAAATAGTAAGTAACTAAGTAAGTAAGTAAAGTCTTTAATACATCATTTGTAGATGCACAATGGGACAACAGTAATATAGTGATAATGACAAAACATCTTTGTGATATTAATAATAATAGGTAAATAGTAATGTTTATGAAACATAATTATTAACTTACAACATCCTAGTGATAAACTTCCCTTCCAAGTAAGGGAGTCAGAGTGCGGAATATTATGGCAGCGCAAACGAGGTCTAAGGGAGTATCCGGTTTCACGGATGGGGGAAGTAATTAAGGAGCTTCACCTGCTTTAGCACACAACTCTTGGTTTGAGTGTTTGTTGTTTGTGTCATATGGTTAGCTATTTAGTTGTTTGAATTAAGGGGTACAAGTAGATCAATAGCCATGGCATATAAGTTTATTAATCAGTGCAGTCATACGCTGTATTTCCCCAACGTTAGTAAATCCACACCAAGTAGGGGAAGAGCAGTTGAGGTCACTTGAAGGGGAGCTATATAAACTTTCAGAATGAACAAATGAATGAATTCAAACACAAAATAACCAACCATGTGACATAAACAACCAAACACTCAAACCAAACAAAGAACCACCATTAATAGTTATCAGATGCTTTCAACTGCATTCTTACCATCGGCTCCAACGAGTCGACCGCTGACAGAGCTTCCTCCCTGAGCATTCTCGAGAAACTGAACTTCATTTATGATATTATCAGATTCTTCAAGAACTTTGCCGCACAGAGCGCAGAGCACCTGGCCATAATGTCGTTCTACATCACTCGACTTGCAAGCATCACAGAACGCCATCCTGGTGCGGTCCCTCCCTGAAAATCACGCACAGCATCACCAATTTGTTACAAAGGGGTTACAGAAAAATCATGTAAAATTTAGTCAAGAACAGTCAGTGAAATTTTATGAACAAAATCACTGAAACAACGTAAAGAAAGTCAGTGAAAGTAAATTAAATTGCCAAAATTAAGTGCGATTAATGTGAAACTATATAGTGTGGCAATCTTTCACACTTGCCACTATGGCCACCCAGACTGAAAGAAAAATACAGTTCTGCATACAGGAAATATCAAATAAATAAATCAGTTACAGGGAATGCTATCAATGGACTGGTGATTCTATGCAAATTTTTAAAATTTTCACAAATGGCATATGCATACATTATGTCGTTTTAATGAACACAGCTTCGTAGTTTCACAGATCCAAAATTCATTCATTCATTCTGAGAATTTATATAGCGCCTCTTCAAGAAACCTACTCAGAGTAAAAACGATGGGTACAAACAAAACGTAAAGAACAAGCGGCTGAATGCCAAATGACAAGCAATTTGGCTTAATTCGTGATTTGTTTTCCGCAGTCTTATGGCTGATCTTCTAGATATTGACGGTCCAGGTGGGTTTGGTGTGCCATCGGTTGATGCCTTCTGCATTAAATCCTGGCACAATAGAAGTTACTAACTGCGATTATACCTACACGATTTTGTATGGCACAGTTCATTTCATAAATATTAATTCATTAACAGAAATTGAGACGTGATGATGAGAGGCGTGATTTTAGCAAAACATAAATAAACAAAAACTTCGTTAGACTAACAACACTACCAAAACCATCAGGTGTCGAAAAGACACAAGAAAAAGAGACTAAAATCTTAAAAACATTATCTCAATCACCGTTTAAATACCCTTTAACGATTAAATCCACAGAAAAATTCAAATATTATTAATCGGTAAAAAGAGCACGACACAGTGAGCGATAATTATATCCATTCCCAGATTACATATTATGTGAAGCTTTCATTGCGGTCAAGACGTCATTTCAGAGGAAATTAGTTTTCTCGTAATTAATCGTATTCGAAAACTCCAAACTTCTAAAGCGCCATTTCGTAATCGTAATTTCCGAACTTCTAAAGCGCCACTCGAAAGCCAAGCGCAGGACACCAGCTTATTCACGAGCGCTGCGTCTAGTCAAATGGTTATCCGAGAGAGTAGTCCGAGGGTGGTTCGAGTCCGGTTTCCAGAGGATCAGAGGGGTCAGAGTAGCTGCTAAGGTGGGTGTCGTTTAGGTTGAGAGTTGGAAGGTAGATGATCAGTTGAGTCGGGGTAAGAGTTCTTGAAGAGGAGAGACTTTGGTTTCGAGTGGAAAGCCTTAATTGGCAGTGATGGATAGGCCTAGAGGAGCCTGCAGATCGATGCGGATGATGATGGGTGATTGGAGATGATGGTGGAGGAACCGAAAAAGTGCGGAATTAACCCGTTAATGACCATTTTTTATTCAGTGGCCAGATTTTTATATCCTTTGGTACTTTGATTCCTTGTAATGAAAGTACATTAGGGCCAAAAATGTGAACAGATATCTTTATTGGTTGTTGAGATATCATGGTGTCCTTTTAAAAGGACGCTGAGCACATACGAGACAAAACGCTCCTTAGAATCAACTGTGCTGTTATATGGCATGTCTTAGTAATAGAAACAGCTGTGCAATGCCAAAATAAAAATAATACTGATCAGTTGGACTTAGTATCATAGTGCCAATGTTGTTTGATGTTATGTCAGTATCTGACAGCATTGAGTACTGACTAAATCCATTGTTTCAGGTTTCAACATGGTGCGATGGTAACATTTCAGTTCATTTACTGTGGAAGGTGGCAAAGCATGTAAGGTAACATGACATTTTCTACACTGCCTTGAAACTTTTTGCCACAATGTCCACACTTCCTCTGCTTTGGAGTGCATTCGATGGTGTGATCCATGTTGTCAAATCTTACATTTGGCAGCACTCGCGTTCTCTGCAGTAGGCAGGTTCCATGCTTGCTGTCTAATCGGGTTGAATATCTTAGCAGGTAGGCATTGACAACGCTCATTGTAAATTCCAAGAAGTTGAGTTTCCGAGTCTCAATGGAAGGACTCTGTCTATACAGCAACCAAGCATTGTTAACAGATGTGCTGACCAGGAAGGAGAAGACTGGCCACCACCACTTCTTGGTGCGGATAGATATCCAGTAGGTTGCAATGTTTTGGTCGAGACGATCAACTCCACCCATGTATTTGTGGTAGGCACTGACCATATGTGGCTGAGGGACAGAGATGACCTTCTTGTCCGTGTTTGACCAACGTCTTGTTTGACCCAATGGCGCTGCAGAATGACAGTTTGAAGCCAGTGTATCAACTTTTTTCTTGTCATGGCTTTAGCGACAGCTGCATTCAGTATGTCTGGCTGATGTCCGAGTACATGCAACTTCTTGGGAGAATGGCATAGCCACTGAGCAACAGAATTGCAAGGAACAATTTCATGTTTTCATTGTTTGGTTCAAAGGAGTGATCATCTTTCTGTTCTCTTGCATACTTCTCACTTATTTGTGACCATTAGACTAATGACATCATCATCAAAGAAGAGTTCGAACAACTCAACAGGGCTCCAGTCAGGTTTACAAGTAGAAACCTGGGTTTATCTGCAATCATACCAGCACATGTAGAATCCTCAGATAGATCTCCACTTCTCCATTTCCAGGTTGACTGTTCAGCATTTTTTAATCAAATTTCGTTTGTTTTGGAGCAGCAGGTGAGATGGTGGAAGTTTGTGGAGTCGTAGGAGCATCGTCACCTGAACTGTCCGTTGAATCTTCATCCTCCTGTATTTCTGTTGGTTTGTAAGACGCTGTGTGGATTCTTGCTTCAGTTTCAGCAGATAGTTGAGCACGAGAAAGGTGATTGGTGTTACATCACATCACAATCTTCAGCAGACACTTCATCATCTGATGGTGGAGTTATGAAGATGTCAGCGGACACAGCGGCATGGGCATCTTCAATCATTGCGACCACTTCTTTCAATGTGTACCTATAAAAAAGATATTAGAAACTGTTCATCTCTTTGAAAGTGCATGCCCACCATAACCCTGCTTCTGGTTCTCTGATCTATCGCAGTTCAACCCGGCTTTCCAATGGAACATGATTTGGATTGCGACTTCTCATGAAGCGATCATCCTCTGAAGTCTAAGATATTGTAAAAACGGCGCTATAGAAGCCATTAGATTAGATCAGAGACACAATGACCATAGAATTAGTAAAGTCAGACAAGATACTAAATTTGGGACATGAATAATGATGAGTGATTACAACGCAAGCCTGTCAGTTACTGTTTTGCACATTCAACCAAAACCCGTACCCATTTGTGCTCAGCGTCCTTTTAAAAGGACAGCAAGTTTTCGCCTAAATTTTCCATAACGAAAAAAATTTTGTTTGGCAAAATGAAATGATCATGGTAAACAGTCATCTATTAGCTACACAAAACTCCAAAATAAACTATTTTATACAATCGCTAATTAGTAAATATAAATTACCATTTCTTCTTGATTGGCGGCATTTCTGGAATCAAATATTTCGCAACTTCGAGTGTTAAAAACACAATTAAAATCAAAAACTTGGAGAAATTTCTGCACGGCTATTTGTTTACCAACATCTGAGGGATGTTAGAAAACAAAGACTTTGTATTAGCATGATCTGACATTAAAAATAAGTAAGCAAATATAACTGTCCTTTTAAAAGGACGCGGTCATTAACGGGTTAAGGAGGTATACGTCGTTCATTTGACAGCTAAGCGCAGGGCCCCAGCTTATTCACGAGCGCTGCATCAAGTCAGAGGGGTTTCCAAAATATAGTCAAAAGGAGATCCGTTTCCGGTTTCCAAGGGGCTGAGATTAATTAAGAGATTAGACAGAACTGCAGCTATTAAGGCGCGGATGTCGCTTAATTAACATACATATGTTGAGAATTAGAAGGCGGAGACCGCGGAGTATCAGATGAGTCAGAGTAGGAATCATTGAAAAGGTAGAGATTTCAATTTGGAGTTAAATGCCCGAGGGTGACAGATAAAGGACCCTGAGGCGGATAATGAGGACGACTGGCAGTTATGATGGAAAAACGAGAATCTGTGTGGCGCTTAGAAATTTTGACAGATTTAAATTTACATTAACATTCTTAAACACACATTTGACAGCCTCAGACTGCAGGAAATTCCAAGATACGTAGCACGCGGTTAAATGTCGAGTAGAAAATGATAAATTCGAAGTTAGCCTACCGTACAACGTTAAACTTTGTAAAATCCTGCTATTGCTCTGCCAGGCACCTAGCGCCCCTAGCGAATAATCGAACCATGAATAGGTTTCGATACATGTATTGCAGCTAAGTACAATAATTGTACTTAGCTGCAATTAGGCTATTAATTGTTGATTGTTAATTGTACTTAGCTGCAATAATTATTATAGTCTAGTAGAATCAGTGCGTGATTTAAGCATTGCTCAAACGAATCATAATTATTCCCTTCAAAAACCTATTCCGCAACTGTTCGTCTTCTGGTAGTGCCAGTCACAAGCCTGGATAAAGGAGGGGGCGACGTTTAGTATATTTGTATTATTGTCATGGCACAGTGCCATTAATATTAGAAAACAACCTTCAAAGACTGTCTTAAACATAGTAATGCCCCGACCCGTTGAGATTAAAATCACAGTCCCTCACTGTTAGATTTTCCATAGATAAAAGTCTCGATCGTGACGACGATTTAATCATAGGCCTACTGTGATTTAATCTCAACGGGCTGGGGCATTACTATATGTTTAAGACAGTCTTTGAAGGTTGTTTTCTAATATTAATGGCACCCTGCTATAGCGCGACGGAATAATTAACCACGTGGACAGACGCGTCCATTTTATATAAGCTTATAACACCAGAAGAAGAGCGTTTTAAAGGCGTATAATGAGAGCATGGCATAATAATTCAGTGGTCATTGATATTTATGGCTGTCATTGAGGCTGCTAGCTGTGACTTTAGGCCTACCTCACCTCACGCCATTTGCTCAAAACTGCAAGAAGCTCGTGCCCCTAGAATTATAAGTTCTACTTGTCCACTTTTTTGAAAAAATCAACCTAACGCTATTTCCGTTATCAGGATGACATGATCTATATGGGGCCGTCCATAAAGTACGTCACGCTATTTTTGACCATTTTTACCCCCCTCCCTCTGTCACAAACTGTCACAAAACTCGGACCCCCCCTACAGTACGTCACACTTTCAACATAGAAATAATAATACTTCCGAAAGCAAGGCTAATACATAAACGAGGCTTCGCAACAGCATTATTACTAGCGCTCCTAGCGAGAGGAATCGTGAAAAACACATTCAGGAGATAAGCATTTCATGCTATTTTGACATAAAACTAATTAAAATGTTTCAGAAAATTTTTGAAAATTATTTTTAAAGCTATGAAATTCTACTAAAAAAATAAAAATAAATTATAAATAAAATATAAAAAAAATAAATGTGTGACGTCACACATGGCCTGACCCCTCCCCCCTGTCACAAACTGTCACACTTTCTTAAACTCCCCTCCCCCTGGAGCGTGACGTACTTTATGGACGGCCCCCATCTTGAATAGTCAGGCTTAACTGGAGACGCTTTCTTAATTAAGTATCTGTGAGTGCTAGGCCTATATAGCTCTATGTTTATAAATTTTGACAGTGTCTCAAAGAATAAAGATACAGAGGTACATAAACCGTACATTGAAGTCCAGTCTTCCAATAGAATCATTAATTTTGTAACACGTGAATGTGAGATAATTATAACAGCGACCGAGTGACGTTTGAAAAAAGAATTATATGGCGTTATGTCCATAGCCAATACCAGTGAGAGATCTTAACACGTGACTTGGACTTGTAACGTATACAACACTCACTTTGTCTGCAATCAATAATGTTATACAGCTCTATGTCCAAAAATAGTCACCCCTGCCATAATTTTAGCCAAATTACTCGTAGTCGGTTTACATTATGATCGAAATACACCATACTACGGTAAAACAGTGATGGCCAAAAATTGTAATTTAATTGCCAGCAATGAAGCAGTGCAACAAATTTTCGTCAGCAAATCTTAAAAATCGTTTTTCTCGGTTTCGCCTAATTTGGACATAGAACCTTAGCCGATAGTTCTATGGATACGAGCTCGTAATTGGAAGTATCCAATTGCGTCTGATGGATGGGAATGGATGTAAGCTTGGACATCATCCGCAAAGAGGTGGTGCAGAGGCCTCTGATACGTCAGCAGAGGGGAGAGATCAGCCGTAAAGAGAAGATTTCATAGGGATCTAGGACGGAACCTTGGGGCACACCAATAGGGGCTGGGACCCAGAGGGACCTAGAGGAGCCAACAGCCACACACTTTGAACGTTCAGATAGAAAGGATCGAAGCCATTCTAGAGGCTGGTCATTGGTCAACCAACTCAAAGGAAGTAGAGATGCTGATGAAGTATGGAGTGGTCCACAGAGTCAGAGCCAACATTGGAAAAAGCTAAGAGAGTAACCTGGCCATGGTCCATAGCGCTATAGAAGTCAGACAGAAGCCGGAGCAGAAGGGTCTCCGTGGAGAGATTCCTTTGGAAACCAGACTGCTGTGGATGGATCAGCTCATTCACATCTAAATATGCAATCAACTGATTAGCAACAAGTGAGAAAAGTTACATTAGCGATAGTAATGTCATAAGGATAGGATATAAGTATATATATAAGTATATAATAAGTATATACATACAGCATTGGCTTTATCATTGCATTACTGTATAGCGTGTGGGCTAGTTTCATTGGCTGAATGGTTTCCCTAGGCAGGCGTTACACTTGAGTGACAAGTGCCCTAGCTTGTATTCTTAAATATATGCTTAAGTATATCTTTTCTCTGATTGGCTTAGCGTCCCAATGGGTACAAAATAAGTGGTATAAATTCTCAAGCACACATAGAAACTGGGCTTGTTCTGATAGATGGGTTTTGGGTTAACTTCGGGTTATTGATCGTTTTGGGTAAAGCCAGGTTTGGAACTCGTGAACACTTAATTGTTTAACTTTGATTTTTATTATTCTGAATTTTAATTAATATTATTGTCAACTACAGATAACGAACATTATTCTTTGTTAAGAGATAGTAATTCACTGACTCTTAGTAGAAGACTTACTTCATTGTTTTATTGTAATTGTCATTAGGCTATTGACTAATGTTTACTGATTGTTTATCGCTTAATTAAATAATCAATATTATCATCTATTGTCTCTCCTGTGAGTTTATCAACTAAGTATAGTTCCCTCTAGAAGCTCTACACTAAGTAGGGTGATAGTTCGACAGACAGTTAGCAGGATCGTTCACATCCAGATCACCTCGCTTTAAGGTTGGCAGAAGAATCGATCGATTCTGAGAAACAGGTAGCCTGAGGTAGACATGACTCCCTGATCGATCGGTTGCACAGAACCGCGAGGAAAGGCAGGAGATCATCGATTAGTTCCTGCACAAGAAACGTTGGCGCAGGATCTAACTCACACGTCTTAGGCACGGAGACGAGAATAAGTTGACGGAACAACGACGCTTGAAATCTCATAAAGTGCAGGATTATGATCGTAGCAAGGTTGGCAGCCCACGACTGCATGTGTTAGCAAGCAGTAAAAATATGCAAGAGTAAAAAAAGTAATTAATTATGGCTTAGCAAAAACAACCGGAGAACCTAAATTTACATTCGCTGCTTTGAACCGCATGAGATTATGTCGTTTAGCTCAACTTGTTCGTATATATATATATATATATATATATATATATATATATATTATATATATATATTCGTTTAATATTGAATCACTAGGTTGACACACCGCAACCCATAACAGAAAGTCGTATTGCCAGATAAAAAAGAAGAATGGAAATAATTTATTTAAGTGCTTCTGAATCGTTGCTTCGAGTCATCGACTGCTTACGAACTACGGCACTCAGATCTCTATTATTATTATTATTATTATTATTATTATTATTATTATTATTATTATTATTATTATTATTATTATTATTATTATTATTATTATTATTATTATTATTATTATTATTATTATTAGTAGTAGTAGTAGTAGTAGTAGTAGTAGTAGTAGTAGTAGTAGTAGTAGTAGTAGTAGTAGTAGTAGTAGTATTATTAGTATTATTATAGTATTTTTTAAATAACTGTTCCAGCAAAGGGCGACTTGGTCAACGGGGCAACATCAAACTCTTAAATAAAATCCTTGGGATATAATTCCTGGCATCTTTAAGCGGTAGGACAAAGTCATGTGGTCTCGGTCGAAGGTCATGGTGGCGGACAACAGTTGAAGGGAAAATCGAACGGAGCACAGTCATGAGTCCTGCATCGGACAACCGATCGTAGTAGTCCGTCTTCGGAATATATATATAATATATATATATATTTTCTCCTCGCCCACCATCGCCGCAGCCCACCTTGAGTCCAGCGGAAGATAGCCCGATCTTCGCATCCGAGCTAGGAATCTCTCCATACGGCCCCGATCGTCGGCAGTAGCGAATCCCCACCACGCCGTAGCCGCATAAAGAAGCTTTGCAACAGTTGTCGCACCAGCGACAGTGTGGAGGGCCCGAGTGGGTAGACCATGGCCCATAGGCCTTTAACATAGCCTACAGGATGAGAGGCTGTATAGACTGACTTACTAGAGCTGTCGAGTTGCTGTATTTTGGGAATTTGTCCATGAGGAAATGAGGCAGAGAAACATTCTCTGGAATATCTAAATCCGGATAGGGGCTTCGGACAATATAGTCATTGCGATCTTGATGTAAGTCTGGATGGTCTTGGTTTCCATTCTTCTGATGCAGTTGTCTCACGCAAAACACATGGCCACGACTGAGGCGATGAAGAAGGTGATATCTTGATGTCATGTTCTTGGATCCATGACTTATTAAGGATGACCGAGTGGTTGCACTAAGCGACCTTTGGCAAAGTAGAAACTCTGCGCAGAGTCTCATCCCATTAGCCATCGTCAAAAAGATCCTGCAGAAAATATAATGATCATCAATTTTATCAGTGGCTGTTAATCTGTCATTTAGATTGACCATAATGACCATAATGACACAGAGAGAGAGAGAGAGAGAGAGAGAGAGAGAGAGAGAGAGAGAGAGAGAGAGAGCAGAGAGAGAGAGAGAGAGAGAGAGAGAGAGAGAGAGAGAGAGAGAGAGAGAGAGAGAGAGAGAGAGAGAGAGAGAGAGAGAGAGAGAGAGAGAGAGAGAGAGAGAGAGAGAGAGAGAGAGAGAGAGAGAGAGAGAGAGAGAGAGAGAGAGATTGATTGAGAGAGAGAGAGAGAGAGAGAGAGAGAGAGAGATAGATAGAGAGAGAGAGAGAGAGAGAGAGAGAGAGAGAGAGAGAGAGGAGAGGACATAGACACAGAATTTTAAGCTACATTATGAATAAAAGAATTAGAGTTCTACTTCTAAGAAAAGTCTATATGAGAGAATATGGTGGCCCGATAGTTTCTCTTTATACGTTCTTGTATGTTGTTGCATGGATTGCTGAAAGCCGTTGTAAATTCTGTGTCAGCTGATGTTGGTGTGCGACCAGGGTCCGATTTGTCAAAAACGAAGCAGGGGGGTCGGGAATCTGTAGAACTATTAAAAATTTACTGAGCCGCAGTCATATGGGATGGGCACGATTAGTTAAATTGCTTATAGATTAAAATTAGATTTAGCAAAATCTTGTAGCTAAAGAATTAGCTGTTTAGCTAATTAATTAGCTAATCGATTAGAATTTAATCGATCAGTTAGCCTACCCAACTCTGTTCCCAGCATCCCTTATGTTTTCTTCCCAACACCCATCATCAGCATAATATACATGTATATATGCATGTATATATATATATATATATATATATATATATATATATATATATATATATATATATATATATATATATATATATATATATATATATATATATATATATATATATATATGTATATATGCACAATACAATACAAAGCATACAGAACACCATTATTTTGTAAATTGCTACAGCCTACAGTACAATGCAACTTTTGTTAACAAAACAATTGCTTGCTGTCACTGTGTGTTTTGCTTCAATCAGAAATTTCAAATGAAATTGTGAAGATTAAATTAAAATAAAAACCTAGAAAGCCACCACACCTTGGCCACTGTCAAACAGCCACAAATAAGAATATGTTCATACCTTAAAACACTTAATAAGTTTATTTGATTAACAATGGAGCTTTCCTGGCCTTTTTCTGTAAAATGTCTGATGACAGTTTTAAAATCAATTTTCTGGCAATACTCAACTTGGCCAAATCCACAAGATATTCTTGAGACATTGTAGACCTCACAAATTCTTAATTAGCTTGAATTTGCTGAATGATCTCTCTGCAGAGGTTACTGTTTCCGGAATTAACAGTAGGCCTATAACCTAAGCTCACACAAACATTTGGAACTTGCTCAGAAAGATTGTACTGTGTTAATAAGTTCAACAGGTCAACGGTGTTAATTGGGCACATCCAAACATTATTTTATGTACGGAGGCTAAATTTTGAATTTCTGTTATGAAATCCTCACCATTAAAGAAAGCAAGATATTGCTTTGCTAAAGTTAAAGTTTTTCTTCCAACAAACGGGGCAGACATGGTTAGATATATATATTTCCACAAGAAAGCAAACCTTTCAGGGCTCCTGTGATCTTTCACCATACATTTTGGACGGCATATCTAAAACTTTTACTTTTTATATGTGAAGGCTTAAATAAATATATGCATAAATTGGAAAACTGCAAAATAAGTTCTATAATGTCAGACAGATGAACAGCAGAAGAGCTAACCTTCCTGATGATGAGGTTGGCGATGTGGGGAACGGGATCCTATATATGACTCACTCATTTCAATTGGGGTGCGTGTAATGAATGGGGGCTAGGGCATATAGGAGACTGGAGAAAGCTTTAGCATTGACCTACACGATGTGAAGGGCACTGTATGCTAGCAGGGCACTATCAATCTTATACACTTGCTGGACCTTGATCGGTAACTCCTCCGGCTCAGCCAGAAACTACACTCCCGGCTCTCTGGGCCCAGGAGCAATGAACCGGCTGCACCCTCTCTTAGGCCCTGCACAAGATCTTTCCACATCTTGGCCCAGCCTGTCATAGTAACCAAGTGACAACGCAGATGAAAGTACGGTGGCCGAGAGGGACCAGGTTGTTGTATTATCTGAAAGGATAACCCTATTCCTTAAAACGTATATCCCAATATCAACCTAAATCAGGCCGATTGGTCATAACGAAGACTATATTTTTTATTATGCATGGAGTCATTTGGAGTAAGACTGTGGGTAATGAATTTGAGGGGGTCCAGCCGACCCCCCGGGGGTCGGCCAAAGGCCAGAAGCAGGGGGTCAAAATGAGAAGCAGGGGGTCCAACCCCCTGACCCCCCTGGCAAATCGGACACTGTGTGCGACTGTAAAACGTTGAGCAGTTGTTATATTTTTCAATGAATGTATTCACAAAATGTGAGCAGCTGCAATACCTAACCCCAAACTATATCCTATAGAAATTGAATGAGCCATAAAATGTTTGAGAATTTTTGACAAGAGACATTTTTCTTATCATCAGCAGTTGGTAGGCTAATTACTGTCAATAGTATCAGAAAATCGAGAGTGAACTCAGTCACTTTTCTATGAATGGATCTGTTTTACTGCAGCACAAGGAGGCCTAAATTACCCAGCAGAAAATTTTGCAAGAATCAAACCCCCGACCAGAAATCCACACCGTCAACCATGCAGAATGAATTCTAGTTGCGTGAAAAGTCCTGCATAGCCCTAAATAGGTCTATTAATAGGAATCGCAAGTAGCATAATTATTTATGGAGAATTAAGGTTTAGAAGTGAGTGATTCCCATTTTGGAAGCCTGTGTGCAGGAAGAGGATGCTTGATGAAGTACCCCAAAAGAGTTCTAATTTAATGTAGAGAAAGGTTAAGAAATAACATTTGGTTCAGGATATCCTGCATAATATGCGGGGCAAAGCTAAGGATTTTGCATAACATTTCTCACGAGGAAACTATAGAACAGACGGACAAGGAATAGTATGGATGTGTTTGGATGAGAGCCAATGTTATGCTGCACCTGGTTCTAGATAGAATAAAAGGGAGAAAAGACAGACAGATAAATGCACTAACATATCAGATAAGAACTCTTATCACAGAAAGTAGGACAGACAGAGGACACAATCATAGCCTACATTTGAAAAGCTATTCACGTGACTGTTAGCTCACAGCCTCACACGGTCAAGGAAAGACACCCAATCAGGATGTCATAGATTGTACATTGATCCATTCCTTGGAATGGTTGTAGTTAAGTGACAGTATCGATAGTCTCTCAATATGGCTATAATGAACATAAGCAAAACACAGACACACATTGAAACCCAATGCAACCGAATGCATTGTAGTGTCTTTACGAGTTAGGGCCATAGGCTTATACAGTAGTGTCGTTCGAGGCCTTCTATAACAATGAGAGGAAGCCAGAACGTGAAGCCAGATGGGCCTCAACCTCTGCGCATCGGTAAAATATATTCAACGACACCTGTACTCACTGAAAAGTAGAAGTAGGTCGTTGTGAATATCTATAATTCAACTCCGCATACACTGGCTTGTCAGCCCTTCGCTTACACAACGATAATAATATTATAGTCTACTTTGACTCTGAGTTTAGCCTTGTTCTAGCAATTAATTAGGCCTACACAGACTTGCCTAGGCTATGAAACCTCACGAATAACCACTGCAAAATGGTTCATTTTTAAGTGGAGTGGTTATTCGTCGCTTTGCAAAGCCTTAGCCTAGGCTGCTGCAGATGCTAGGCTGACCAGCGCGATTTGCATATGCATTGAGTACAATTAGGTTTATTATTACTAGTCTCTGGTTGAGCGGTGTCCGCTGAACTACGAGCGCCACCTCTCGGCTGTTTATCCGACCAAAAAGCGAACGCTATCGGCACGGTCGACATTTTATGTAGGCCTATCATATCCCTATGTATAATAAAATACAGCCCGTAAAAACAAAGTTTTTTACTATATCCATCTAGTATCCTATAATGCGTCTTATGAAGCAGTTACCTCTACAAATATATAGTCCGCGTTTATTTTACGACTGCGGCCAATCACAACGCTGGCCAATCACAACGCTCCGTATCGGAAAAGGGGATTCCCCGATTCGAAAAGTTTAGTCCCCGATTCTATAAGCTAGCCTTTTTTGGGGGAGCTGAAATTTTGACAGAATGAAGTGTGTGCGAGGGCGAGTCTATCTGCCAAGTTTCACGACGATTGAATGATTGTAAGTGATCGAACTAGTCGTCGCAAGATTTGACTTTTTAGCCTGTGGCTCAATCAAACATTCAAACATTCAAGCAACCCGCAAGTTAAACTAGATGGATAAAAAGACAGCCCGTAAAAACAAAGTTTTTTTACTATATCCATCTAGTATCCTATAATGCGTCTTATGAAGCAGTTACCTCTACAAATATATAGTCCGCGTTCATTTTACAACATAGCGTCCGTTTAATGATGCAGCGCGCCCGTTTCTGTTGCGGCCAATCACAACTCTGGCCAATCACAACGCTCCGTATCGGAAAAGGGGATTCCCCGATTCGAAAAGTTTAGTCCCCGATTCTATAAGCTAGCCTCTTTTGGGGAGCTGAAATTTTTATAGAATGAAGTGTGTGCGAGGGCGAGTCTATCTGCCAAGTTTCACGACGATTGAATGATTGTAAGTGATCGAACTAGTCGTCGCAAGATTTGACTTTTTAGCCTGTGGCTCAATCAAGCAAGCAAGATTCCCGCAAGTTAAACTAGATGGATAATAAAAATACAGCCCGTAAAAACAAAGTTTTTACTATATCCATCTAGTATTTTATAATGCGTCTTACGAAGCAGTTACCTCTACAAATATATAGTCCGCGTTCATTTTACAACATAGCGTCCGTTTAATGATGCACCGCGCCCGTTTTTGTTGCGGCCAATGGCAACGCTGGCCAATCACAACGCTCCGTATCGGAAAAGGGGATTCCCCGATTCGAAAAGTTTAGTCCCCGATTCTATAAGCTAGCCTTTTTTGGGGAGCTGAAATTTTGATAGAATGAAGTGTGTGCGAGGGCGAGTCTATCTGCCAAGTTTCACGACGATTGAATGATTGTAAGTGATCGAACTAGTCGTCGCAAGATTTGACTTTTAGCCTGTGGCTCAACCAAGCAAGCAATCAAGATTCCTGCAAGTTAAACTAGATGGATAATAAAAATAAACCTATGTATGTTTGAAGGGAACTCGGACTTTGATGGATTGAGTTTCAATGAGACGGTTGGATGTTATCCACTCTGACATGCGTTCGATACACAGCAGAACCCTCTGTTTCAGTTCAGTAATTTGTATAGGCCTAAATGGTTCCCAGAAGAGAAGTATCGTCTGCATAGGGGCCGTCCATAAATGACGTCACGCACCTAGGGGAGGGGGGTCGGAAATTTGTGACGATGTGTGACATGGGGTGGGGGGGGTCAGAGAAGTGTGACGTCACACCAGGTCTATGTTATTAAATTTAACAATTAACAACAATTTAATTTTAATGATAACAGCACTAATTCTGAGGCTTAAATTTTAATTATTTTTAATTATTTTAATGTATAATGGGAACCATTATTAATAATTTTTTAATTATTTCAATATTTGGTCACCGTTAGATTTTAAAATATTCATGTTTTCCCCTATTTGTTCCATGAAGGAGCATTTTGCTTTGCCATGGAAATTTGGTTTTAGGGGGTGGTCAGAGCTTTGTGACGTCATTTTCAGAGGGGTGTTACTTTTTGTGACGAAGTGTGACGAGGGGAGAGGGGGGTTAAAAATCGGCCAAAATTGCGTGACGTAATTTATGGACGGCCCCATAGCAGTGGTGGTGGAGGCCATGTGCTTCTATGATTCTCCACGCATCGACAGTATATAGTAAAATAAAAGGAGAGGGCCAAGCACTGATCCTTATGGAACACAAGGTGACGTCTCCTCCTCTGTCCACGTTGACAGCTGTAAGACCATGACGGCCAATGTGAGTCAACTCGTTCAACTGCGTCGTATTAAAACCATCCGCGGATTCATTCCAACCTCAACCGCCGTCATTTTGGTAAACAGCTTCATTGTGCGCTTTTTTATGTAGGATAAGCCAAGTGAGCGCTTTGTCCTTGATTCCAAACGAGTGCGACAGTCAGTGGCGTAACGAAGGATTTCAGCGCCCGGGGGCAAAGGTTGACGACTGCGCCCCCTTTAATTTTCTTGTTGACTTTTAATCATTGCTGTCATAGTACTGTGTACCACTGAAAGCTAATTTTGCACCCCTCTGGTGCTGCGCCCGGGGGCGGCTGCCCCCCTCTGCTCCCCCTTCGTTACGCCACTGGCGACAGTCGGTGTATTAAGATGTCGTGGTGGACTGCGTCTAATGCAGCCGACATATCAAGTAGTGATAGAAGGGCCAGTTGGCCAGAATCTATGGCACTTACAATACGTCCGGGAACACTTTAAGGGGTCATTGCATAATTACGCAACGCCGAAAATTACCGTTTTGGACCCACCCACCCTGTAACACTTCGTAATGTTTCCCTAGACCCACCCACCCACCACACTCTTCTACTACTTTCTCCCCACTCTTCTTTCCCCACTCTTCTTCCCCCCACTCTTCTCCCCCACTCTTCTCCCCCACTCTTCTCCCCACTCTTCTCCCCACTCTTCTCCCCCCACTCTTCTCGGCTTCCTCACTCTTCTCTCCCCTCTTCTCCTCAACAGACTCTTCCCCCACTCTTCTCCCATCTCTTCTCCCCTCAGCTCTTCTCCCCCACTCTTCTCTTGGAAATCCAGCTCCTCCCACTCTTCTCCCCCACTCTTCTCCCTCCACTCTTCTCCCCCACTCTTCTCCTCCACTCTTCTGTTCCAGTCTTCTCCCCATTCTTCCTCCCCACCCACTCTTCTCCCCCACTCTTCTCCCCCACTCTTCTCTTCCCCACTCTTCTCCCCAACTCATCTCCCCCACTCTTCTCCCTTCCACACTTCTCCCCCAATCTTCTCCCACTCTCTCTCCCCCACTCTTCTCCCCACTCTTCTCCCCACTGCTTCTCCCCCTCTCTTCTCCTTTCAGTTCTTCTCCCCCACTTTTCTCCCCACTCTTCTCTCCTCCCACTCTTTCCTTGCACTCTTCTCCCCACTCTTTTTCCCTGCTCTCCTCCCCACTCTTCAACCCCATTCTTCTTCCCCAATCTTCTCCAAACTCTTCTCCCCTCCACTCTTCTTTCCCCACTCTTCTCCCTCACTCTTTTCCCCCACTCTTCTCCCCCACCCCAGTCTTCTCCCCTCTCTTTCTCCCCACACTCTTTCCCCCACTCTTCTCCCCCCACTCTTCACCTCCCTCATTTCCACTCTTCTCTTCCCCACACTTTCTCCCCACTCTTCTTCCTGCACTCTTCTCTTCGCACTCTTCTCCTCCACACCCACTCTTCCCCCACACTTTTGTCCCCACTCTTCTCCCCACTGTTCTCCCCCACTGTTCTCCCCCACTGTTCTCCCCACTCTTCTCCCCCCACTCTTCTGCCCCCACTCTTCTCCCCGCTGATCTACCCCACTCTTCTCACCCACTCTTCTTCCCACACTGTTCTCCCCAGGTTTTTTTCTAGGTTATTCTAGATGGAAATCTAGGTTTTTCAAGGTTTTTTCTAGGTTTTTCTAAGTGGAAATCTACGTATTTCTAAATTTTTTCTAGGATTTTTCTAGTTTTTTCTAGGTTCTTCTTGATGGAAATCTAGGTTTTTCTCAGTTTTTCTCTAAATTTTTCTAGGTTTTCTAGGTGGAAATTTAAGTTTTTTCTTGGTTTTTCTAGGTGGAAATCGAAGTTTTTCTAGGTGGAAATCTAGGTTTTTTCTAGGTTTTCTAGGTGGAAAACTAGGCTTTTTCTAAGTTTTTCTAGGTTTTCTAGGTGGAAATTTAGGTTTTCTTTTCTTTTCTAGGTGGAAATCTAAGTTTTTCTAGGTTTTCTATGTGGAAATCTAAGGTTTTTTCTAGGTTTCTCTAGGTGGAATACTAGGTTTTTCTAGGTGGAAATCAAGGTTTTTTCTAGGTTTCTAGGTGGAAATCTAGGGTTTTTCTAAGTGGAAATCTAGGCTTTTCTAGGTGGAAAACTAGGTTTTTTCTAGGGTTTTCTAGGTGGAAATCTAGGTTTTCTAGGTGGAAATCTAGGTTTTTACAGGTTATTTCTAGGCTTTTTCTAGGTTTTTTTAGGTGAAATCTAGGTTTTTCAGGGTTTTTCTAGGTGGAAATCTAAGTTATTTCCAATTTTTTTAGTGCGGAAATCTTGGTTTTTCTAGGTTTTCCAGGACAAATCGAAGTTTTTCCAGGTTATTTCTAAGTTTTTTTAGGTTTTTTTAGGTGAAAAGCTAGGTTTTCAGGGTTTTTCTAGGTGGAAATCTAGGTTTTTTCTAGGTTTATGGGGAAATCTAGGGTTTTTTCTAGGAATATCTAGGTGGAAATTACGTTTTTCTAGGTTGAAATCTAGGTTTTTTCTAGGGTTTTCTAGGTTTAAATCTAGGTTTTCTAGGTGGAAATCTAGGTTTTTACAGGTTATTTCTAGGTTTTTTCTACGTTTTTTAGGTGAAATCTAGGTTTTTCAGGGTTTTTCTAGGTGGAAATCTAAGTTATTTCCAATTTTTTTGGGCGGAAATCTAGGTTTTTCTAGGTTTTCCAGGAGGAAATCTAAGTTTTTCCAGGTTATTTCTAAGTTTTTTCTAGGTTTTAGGTGAAAAGCTAGGTTTTCCGGGTTTTTCTAGGTGGAAATCTAGATTTTTTCTAGGTTTATGAGGGAAATCTAGGGTTTTTTCTAGGAATTTCTAGGTGGAAATTACGATTTTCTAGGTTGAAATCGAGGTTTTTCTAGGTGGAAATCTAGGTTTTTCCAGGTTATTTCTAGGTTTTTTCTTGGTTTTTTAGGTGAAAAGCTAGGTTTTCAGGGTTTTTCTAGGTGGAAATCTAGGTTATTTCCATTTTTTTTCTAGGTGGAAATCTAAGTTTTTCTAGGTTTTCCAGGTTATTTCTTCGTTTTTTCTAGGTTTCTTAGGTGAAAATCTAGGTTTTTCAAGATTTTTCTAAGTTTTTCTCCTTCATTCTTCTTCCCCACTCTTCTCCCCTCCACTCTTCACCCCCTACTCTTCTCCCCCACTCTTTCTTCCACTCTTCTCCCTTATGCCAGTTTTCTCCCCCCACTCTTCTCCCCCACTCTTCTCCCCAACTCTTTTCCCCTCTCTTCTCCCCACACTTTTCCCCACTTTTCGCCTCCCCACTCCTCCTTTCCACTCTTCTCTTCCCCACTTTTCTCCCCACTCTTCTTTCCCCACTCTTCTCTTCCCAATCTTTTTCCCCACTCTTCTCTTTCCACTCTTCTCCCCCCACCCCACTCTTCTCTCCCCACTCTTCTCCCCCACTCTTTGTCCCCACTCCTTTCCCCCTACTGTCCTCCCACTGTTCTCCCACCCTCGCCACTCTTCTTCCCCCACTCTTCTCCCCCCCACTCTTCTTCCCACACGAGAAGTGTGGGAAGAAGAGTGGGGAGAGATGTGTGGGGGTTTTTATAGGTGGAAATCTAGGTTTTCTAGGTTTTTTAGGATTTTTTAGGTTTTTCCAGCTGGAAATCTTGGTTTTTTTAGTTTTTTTCTAGGATGTTCTGGGTGGAAATATAGGTTTTTTCTAGGGTTTTTCTCTAGGTTTTCTGATTGGAAATTTAGGTTTTTTGGGTTTTTCTAGGTGGAATCTATGTTTTTCTAGGTGGAAATCTATGTTTTTTTTAGGTTTTTCTAGGTGAAAATCTAGGTTTTTACTAGGTTTTCTTCTAGGTTTTTCTAGGTGGAAATCTAGGTTTTTCTAGGTGGAAATCTAGGTTTTTTTCGAGGTTTTTCTAGGTGGAAATCTAGGTTTTCTAGGTGTTTTCTAGGTTTTTTAGGTGGAAATTTAGGTTTTTTTCTTGGTTTTTTTAGGTGGATATCTAGGTTTTTCTAGGTGGAAATCTAGGGTTTTTCTAGGTTTCTCTAGGTGGAAATCTAGGTTTTTCTAGGTGGAAATCTAGGTTTTTTCTAGGGTTTTCTAGGTGGAAATCTATGGTTTTCTGGGTGGAATTTAAGGTTTTTACACGTTTTCTCTAGGTTTTTCTAGGTTTTTATTTTAGGTGAAAATCTAGATTTTTCTTGGTTTTTCTAGGTGGAAATCTAGGTTTTCTCCATTATTTAGGTGGAAATCTAGGTTTTTCTAGGTTTTTCCATGTGGAAATCTAGGTTTTTTCAGGTTTTCCTAGATTTTTCTCTCTCCACTCTTCTCCCCCACTCTACTCCCCCTCCACTTTTCTCCCCTTCACTCTTCACCTCCCACTCCTCCTTTCCACTCTTCCCCCACTCTTCTCCCCCCCCCTCCCACTCTCCTCCTCTTTCTTCTTCTCCCACTCTTCTCCCCTTCCACTTTCTCCCCTCTTCTCCCCCACTCTTCTCCCTTTACTCTTCTCCCCAACTCTTCTTCCCCCACTTCTCCCCCCTCACTCTTCTCCCCTACTCTTCTCCACTTGACCCACTTGTTAAATTCAGGCCGGATCTCGCCAGATCTTAGATCTGGCAATTCAGATTTGAGTTCCGCCACCTAAACTATGAGATGAGCCACCTAAAAGAGAAGACCTGTCACCTAATGTGCTTTTGTCACAACAATCTACCATATTATTCTTATTTCATGCATTTAATGTGTTTTTAAATAGCGAATATCATAATATAGTTTCGTCAGATAGGCTCAGGTTTTAGATTTGCAAGAATCCGGACATCCGTCACCCCTGGGTGAGCAATTTAACCGCTGACTTGACCCTGACCATGGATTCCCATATTTAGAGTTCATGCCTGACGCTTTGGGCGTGAAAGCTATCGAAAGCATAAATTTGGCTGTTGAGATAGGCTATAGCCTAGATTTGCTGCGTCAGTAACTTGAGAGGGGTGAATTTGTGATCTGACACACGTAATGTGTCATCCAGAAAGACAGCGGCAGAGGAATCGGAAGAGAAGAAAGATGGTCACTTTGACATTATGCTCGGTGCATGGTTTTCAGATAGAAAGACAGAGACAGAGACATAGGCCTACTGGGTCAGCTCAACTCAGAGTTTAAACTTGATATAGAATCGAATCAATATCTCATCGTCTACATCTTTGGCGGCTTTGAGCGTGGGATCTTGTCGTCTTCCATTGATCACCATAGAAGTTTAGAGCGAAGATGACAAAATTTCTTTCAACAACCGTGTCCCTATTTGTCGTCCCTTGGACACCGCCGCCCGGGGCGGCCGCACCACGCGTTCCCTTGCTATGCCACTGTCGAAATGCACAAAAGTTCAAAGTAGGCCTATATCTTTCATACACTAGGTGACATCATCACCGAAAAAGAATAAAATTAAGAGTAGGCTAAATGCTTTACTGTTGCTAAAACGAAAACCTTCCGCCTTGAGCTGATTCAGCATAAGGTCAAGCGCAGAAGTGGAATGCCTTTCGTATAATTTAATTATTTATAGGCCTATTTATGAAGCCAAGGAGTAAAGGCAGCAACATGTATGCTACAGATATGATAAATCACAAACGTTTCTAACACTCAAACAACAACTAAGTAATTGTAGGTCTGCTTGTCAGATATATTTGGTTAACAAGTCAGTAAGAATGATTGCGATGGGCAATAACAATGGCCTTTAAACAACAAATTGCGCAGACAAAAAGACAAATCCACTCCACTCAACCTGAAGTAATTGTGCCTTTTGAAGTAATTGTGACGTCAGTAATAGTGACGTCAGAAATACAATAATTACATATTTATTTTATTTTATATTTTCATACATAATTGCTATCTGTAATTAATTCTATAGATTATTTTAATCACGGTCTGTTAGAACAGACAGATAAACGTCATTTTGTTTACAATGGTTGTTTTTTACATTGTCAAATATGAACGGAACTTTTCCTGAGGTCATTTGGAACTGATCTCTTCTTTCAGTAATCTCCGTAGTATTTTTCCACTGGCAGACTTAGGAATCTCAGACCGGAATTCAATTCCACCCACGAGTTTCTTGTAGGGAGCAACTCTCTCTGAAACATCAAGTGCAGGCACGTGTTAGGCTACTAAAGACAATTTATGCAATGTTAAAGATAATCAACGCCTGTTCATGTGGGCTGCATGCACGACGCCTATTATACCGCTATACGTCGGACATCTTGAGATTTTGACAAGCAAACAATAACGCGTTAAAGCCTCGAGAAAATGTCCGAAAGATGTCAAATCAGAGCATTCTTTGCGAAAAATAAAGTTAGGCGTATTGCCTGGGCCGCTGGCTGAATCAACGATTCGAACACAACTCTTTCAGAAAATGCTAGTTAGACATAAGAATGAAACGACAATAGAAAACACTTCGCTCCAGTCAAACCAGCAAGCATAAACATTTATTATCGATGTTTTATTGCCATTAATCAGCCAGAATTTTGATTCAAATAATTATATTAATAACCCTAAAAGCCATTGAGAACCTAAATAAAAGTGTCCAAAGCATAGGCCAAAGTTTGCCCAGTGAAAGTGTTAGAAGAATTCCTTACGAAGTAAACGGACAGATAGATAGATAGAAATAGGCCTATTCTTTATTGAAGCCAATTGCATACCGCACTTTGGTGTAAAAAAACTCAAGCATATCAATAACATCAAAGATGATTAAGCTATACAATTCGTCATTATGTTCCATATTATAGTCTACAAATAGATTATCCTTATAACCCGTTATCCATTAAACTAAATTTATTCATATAACATCCTTATGATGAATGTTTTCCCAATCAATCTATTAGTGCTTGGGATTTCTCGGTCGTGTGTTCTTGCGCGTAGAAAAAATGCCCTGTCTGCTTGATTGGTGCGAGTAGGTCATACAAGACATGCTCCGGATTTCTCCTAATGGCTCAGAAAAGGCGGGTGTCTGCTGTGTGAAATAGATGATCTATAGATGGGATGTTATCTGGGGGATAGCGACCTCTGATGAGACGTCGTAAGACCCCTCCTATATATAGTCTGTCACGCTAGCTATAGCTACACCAGGAGACATACTAGAATACTCCTGTCTCTGAGAAGTTGAACACAAGTAGAGTTGTGTTAGAGAGTTTCCACGTACCCTCAACAAATTGTTTCAGTTCCTCGGCGGATACTTTGGCCTGTGGTTTGATAACTACGAAAGCTTTTGGTGCCTCTCCCAGCCTCTCGTCTTTTAGACCAATCACAGCTGCATCAAGGACTGACGGATGACTCACAAGTATGGCCTCCAACTCAGCTGGTGCAACCTGCATTCAGAAATCACAAGTCGTTCAGAGATGCAAAAAATTTCGAAGTCACCAATTTCATATTAAAGACAATTACGGAAATAGATGGATTCAATTTTACACTTCTACGTGTTGCTCTTCTCGTGATTTAGTCAGGTCTATAATAATTATTTAGGATAGTCTCACTAATCGCAAAATTGGGACTGAATTGACCAACTTTAGATCGACATTTAAGCTGTTTGTTTTGTTCCTCAGTATTTGAAATCCTCATCGAAGGAATTCTTTGCTAATTTATTTGGCTGTAATTGATTTATTGCTGTTTTGTAAATGTATTATGTAACTAAAACTGAAAATATGGTTAACTGATCGACTCGGTAAATGGCAGTACCGGTATTATTCTCAAAACTCGAATACATTTACCACCTTAGGACGGGCAAACAGCTAGTTCTAACATATTAAATGTTATTGTTGCGTCATTTACCTGAAGTCCTTTGACTTTAATCAGCTCTTTGATTCGATCGTCGATAATCACGTGACCATCTTCGTCATAATGGCCAACGTCGCCTGCATCATAAGACGAAATTTAAAGTAAGTAAGTAAGAATATTCTTTATTAAACGCAAGCGAACGCTCAGTTCTTTACATACAAAGTCATAAATAATTTATGTATAAAGAAAACGATAATTAGAAGAAAGTTAAGTCAACTAGAAAGAAAGATGTCTAGCTGTACAACATTCTAGCTATAAGAAACCGCGCCTGGTAAGGGAATCAAATCTAGGGAGAACACGGTTATGTGAGCGTGGGCGCAGGTCATGACCAGTACAATTGACAGGGGTGAGAAGGAACCAAATAGACAACATGCGCTGTAACAGAAAACCGGTTTGCTACAATTCACGCTTTGCAAAATTTAGCGCCAATTCCAAAACTAATCGTGAAGTGCTGCTTCCATCCTGACAACCTCGAATCACAACCAGTCAGAAAGGTTTTCAGCTGATGGACGAGAGGCAAAGAAGTCTAAGTGCGGAGCTCTTTCTGTCGCGGTTATTGTGTGACAATATCCCTGATTCATGAACCGACTAGAGTCACTATAGAGTCACTAGACCAAGGCATATAAACTGCAAAGGAAATGTAATGTAATGTAACAAGACATTTATATAGCGCCACTTAAGAGTCTCACAGAAGCGCTCAACACGTGGCCATCAAACAGCTGAAAAAGTGCGTCTTTAAGAGTCGAGAGAAAACCATGTAACCACATGCAGCATTAGTGGCACGCACAGATGGCAGAAGAGTATTCCAGATCCGTGGCGCCGCAATCGAGAAGTCCAGACGCGCACGTGTGGTGGTTCGAAACGAAGGTACAATCAAGTCATTTCGCGAGGCAGACCGGAGAGCCCGCCGACCAGTTTGAGTGCCAACTGGAAGGCACAGTTCAGCAATGTAGTCCGGAGCAGTGCCAGTCGTAGCCTTCCAAACCAGCATAGCGATCTTGAAATTAACACGATCAGCAATTGGAAGCCAGTGTAGCTCACGCCGCATGTAGTCGGATATGTGTGAATATTTCGGCAGGTCAGCCAGAAGTCTGGCTGCTGCATTCTGAACGAGCTGAAGTTGACGAATGCGGAACTCAGGGAGGCCCAGGAGGACTCCATTTCAGTAGTCAAGACGTGTGAAAACAAAAGAGTGTATTAGCACAGCCGCGGCGTTCAGCGAGAGCGTCCTCCGTATAACTCGGATCTGTCTGAGCTCGTAGTAACTTGTCCTTGAGATATGTGTCACATGATCAGCCATCGTAAGCCCACCATCAAGAAGCACCCCAAGATCCCTCACGACATCACAGGACTGTCCACCAAGGGATGCTGATGCAAGGGCATCAATCCTACAACGTGAACGTCTTGTACCGAACCATATAAACTGTGACTTAGTCGGGTTGAGTCTGAGACGATTGGCAGACATCCAGTCATGCACCATCGCAAGTGCACAATGCTGAGATATTGTTGATACATTGTAAGCCTACTCTTTTTACTTATTTATATAAAGTGCAGCGTTAACCTGGCGTTGGTTCTTGCGCCCGCTACTCTTAATCAAATGCCCCCATAAATAAGACAAAGATGTTGCAGCCAATGCCTTAAAAATGAACAGGTTTAGGCCTAGGTCCCCTAAGTGACAATTTCTGTCAAACCTTAGCCTATATTTTCTCTAGTGCTACCGTACTAACAGGTTTTGTCTAATTAAATAGTAAAGTGTAGTTAATTAAATAGTAAAGTGTAGCTTAATTTAACCTGTGCTTAGCCAGCCATCATCAGTGAGTGTCTCAGCAGTGGCCTCTTTGTTTTTATAATAGCCGATCATCACTTGCGGTCCACGTATGCACAGCTCTCCGCTTTCACCCGGTCCCAACAACTCCCGCGTTTCCAGGTCAACAACCTAACAACCACAAACAACAACAAGCGCGAAAAGTAAAAGTTGACACTTTTTAAAAACAAATTTTTACACAGGCAGGCCTAATATACTTGTTCGAAACTAAAACTTAGCTGTTGCAAAATAAGTCTTCCATACAGCAGAGTGGACGCAGGGAATCCCACTAATTTTCTATCACTATAAGTCCTTGGTGTCGGACAAATCCAAGGATAAGGTAAAATAGGACAGGGAAAGGTATGGCGAGTGAGGTATGGTAAGGAAAGGCAATTGCTCATTTAGTTACCACAAGCTTCTTTCAACATTAATAATCGTGTTGGAGAATATTTTGACACCACAACAACATTCCAACAAACCCGATAACCTTTGCGTATGGTTTACAATGCTTAATAAAGAGTTATTGCTACAAATATGCTTCCCCTAAAATTACTGTAGGAAAGCACTGTTGAAACTACAGAGTTCTTTATTGTAGGTCCAATTCCCAGGATTGTGTCATATCCTCACCGGGCACAATTCAGATAGAAAATCTCTTGAAAATGCTTTCATTCACTTTAATTGTCTATGAAATTACTCACTTTGAATTGAGTGTTGTTAACAGCAGGTCCAATCGTATGATATTTATTGCCTTCTGGTCCATTGCAATGAGTCAACGGACTGGCTTCTGTCAGACCATAACCTATTGAACAGAATCCATTGGCACAGGCGTTTACAAAGAGATCAGCAAAACACATCATGAACCTGATAATATTGATAAAGCTGATTTTACGTCTCAGATTGGCTCTTTATTACAGGAATGCACTTCCGCCATCATTAATTTTGTCAAGGTCAAGAATAATAATAATAATAATAATCTTTTCTTTATTGAAGCGCCTGACAAACGCACTGCGCTGTAGGCTACATTTACATGTTATGCAATTGAAACAATCTTAACTACTAACAGAACAGACAGCCTGCAATACAACGGCGCTAACAGCAGCCTATAAAGCATGTCCGCCCTACGGGACTCGAACTCGGTACCTCTCGCTCTCTATGCCAGTGTGTTATCCAATGCGCTATCGCCCCGCCCCCCATACATACAAACATAGGGATAACTCGAGGTTATGCCTTTCGGCATTGGTTTAAGGGTCTGCTCTTCTTCTTTATGATCGTTATCATCATCGTCTTCTTCTGCTTCTTCCTCCTCCTCCTCCTCCTCCTCCACTTCCTGCTCTTCTTCTGATTCTTGTTCTTGTTCTTCTTCTCCGCATTCTTCTTCTTCGTCTCCTTATGATTCTTTTGATTCTTATGATTCTTCTTCTTATGATTCTTCTTGTGATTCTTCAAAAGATTCCGTTGATTCTCATGATTCTTCATTAACACGCCTATTCATCCTTTACATGCCTATTTGCATAAATTTTCGTTCAACTATACGCTTTAGCCAAAACTTAACTTATAACTGCCTAATCACTAAGCCCTGGATAATTATCTAATCGATATAATTTTCGTCAGTAGGCTATTTCACTTTATTTATCATTGAGTCACAGCCGAATTAAGCGTTATGTGCTTGTAGCTGTTAAAATTGGTGGAGGGCTAGATGCCAGTAGAGAATCAACTCTTCGCGGAATTCGAATTAATTACCTTGCCGCAAAACGAACTGGTTCTGGAACTTGTCGACCAGTTCGTGGATGGCGCTGACTGAAGCTGGTGCTGCACCAACGAAGACGTTTTCCACTGAAGAAAGGTCGTACTTGGCAACCAATGGATGTTTCGCCATGAACAGCAACAGAGGCGGAACGATGTGCAGGTAGGTCGGCTACATAGCATACATAATAACATTAAATACAAAAACACAATAGCACACACAGAACTAGGCCTAAATCTTAATAAAATTATTTTAAAATTAAAATATCCTTATACGCTAGATAAATATTAACTAAACGTTTAATAAGTTACTAACTGATGTCATTATCCCTCCTGGTCGGCTAAGCAACTACTAATTTTTCGCTTCCCCCATAAGTATTGCAGAGGAACCGAATATATAGCTGCAAGAAGCAGCTAAGCTGGCGAACACTTCTCTCGTGAATAAGCTTGTGCCCTGCGCTTAGCCTTAAAGTGGGGCTTTAGAAATGTGAAGTTCACGATTACATTTGCGATGTATCAATTGTGTAACTCACTCTGTACTTTTGTATGGACTCCAGGAACGAAAGAGGTTGGAAGTTGGGGAGAGTGACGACTTTGGCGCCACAGAAAAGTCCGGCGAACATGACCAACATCTGACCGTAGATGTGGAAAAATGGTAGAACGGCCAACAGGGTGTCTCTGCCAGCTCTGTAACCCATGGCTATTTTCTCTCTATAAATCACAACCAGTAAGCGCTCTATGCATTTATGTATAATTGTATATATATGAGTGCATGTACTCACGTATGCATGCATGCATGCATGAATATATGTATGTATGTATGTATGATATTGGGGGTCGTCCATTAATTATGTCAACAAATTTTAGGCCTTTTGACCCCCTCTCCCCCTTGTCAACAACAGTCCTTTCAAACATTGACGGACCCCCAAAAAATTATGTCAACAAACCCAGAACCCCCCGCCCCCACCAGCAGCGTAGCCCGACTGAAATTTTTCTGAATGACCTTTTTTAGAGACTTGAACTCCGATGACCTTTTTAGCCATTTTTGTAGACATTTTTAGATGACCTTTTTTAGACATTTACTCTTTCGCTACTTTTTGGGATTCATTGGGAAAAATTTGTTGACGTCAACTTGAACCGAACCCCCTCCCCCCTGTCAACAACTGTCAAACTTTTCCAAACCCCTCTCCCTATTTTGTTGACATAATTAATGGACGACCCCTTGTATGTATGTATGTACGTAGGCCTATGTATTTATTCGATGCACCTGATCGACAGTCTTTTCCCATTAGAATTCTCGCCCTAAGTCTCTCACTCCATGGTTTCACGGAGCCTATATGGTATACGCCGTATCATCGTCGCGAGGTCAGATGGCTTCAGTGACAAATTCAGGCGAATGCACTCTGCTGCTGAGGACCATGACGACGCTCGACTATAGGCCTACTCTGATAATTGCCAGCATCCTTGACCGCTCAACTTCCAGGGGAAGATATGCTCCATACAAAATTGATGTCAATCACGGGCCCGGTCCTTTCTTCCTTGAGGGTTACCGCTCATCAGTGTTCAGATGATACTCAGCCATGCGTCCATTGCCCAGCTGTAGCGGCAATCTTCTTGGCGGAGACATCGGAGGTTCTTGATGTCTGGATTCTTCCCCCCCAACAAACCACATTCCATAACATGGCTATCAGACTTATTATAGGGCCTACAGGCATGATGATATCGGGCAATTAAGACACGCTACAGTAGGCCTACCAACTTTCTTTACTGCTAATCTTAAACTCCTTAGCATAATCATATAATCAGTCACAATCATATAAAATGCAAATAAAAATTCAAACTAAAAGCACAAGGTTTGGTCTTTGCAAGATTAGCGCTTCAAAATATTATGGTTTTAGTGTTGGCCTACGTATGATATGCTAAGGCATAAGCTTTGTCTTTTCGGCTCAGACAGACTTACCGGTTCTGAATAATGTTCGCGACTAGATTGTAGTGTGAAAGCATAACAGCTTTTGGAAGTCCCGTAGTGCCGCTGGAAAATGGAAGCGCAGAAAGATCTTCTTTCGGCCGGAAGTCTAGGTTCTCCGGAAACTTAGTCATGTCATCTTCTAGAAGACTTGAAAATGGCCGACAATTTTCCGCTTCACCGAATACGATAACTTCCTAGTAAAGAATTCAACCCAATCTTGTAAAGCTTAGCATTAATTTATGTGATTTTTGTTCACGCAAAATAAATTTTATTCAATTTTTATGCGTGTTAATAGGCCTATACGATAAAGCTTTTTTATGAATTAAAGTTAATAGACCTACCAATTGTGTATCTGCCAGTTGCAGCGATTACAGATAACCTAATTATCTTGAAATCAATATTTAATGCTTTATTTAATTAGAATCAGTATACTGAATACAGAAATCGAGATTACAGTGTATTGTATTTTCGTTTATTCGATCAATAGGAGCAGACAAATTTTACATACATGTAGTTAGGTTTAGTTATTTAGATATAGCTGCTTAGTATAGTTTAGTTTGGTTTAGTTTTGGATGATATATTATGTAAAAGCTTCAGGTGAAATAACTTACCTTTACGTGAGGACAGTGTTGAAGAGCAGGTTGAACTACTGGCAGCAGAGCTGGAATTGTGATGAGAACCCGCGATTGAGCATGGCTCATTGCATCTTTTAGCTCACCTGTAAACGAGGAAATAATCAACAGGTCTACATGAATACTGTTAATCGGAATTCTCGGATTTTAGAAATAGAACCTCAGCAGCTGAATCGGATAATTTAAATTCAGATAGGCCCAGAAAAAATAAACAAAAAGCAGAAGGTAAAATCCGAGTTGAATGCAAGCTTCGTGCTTAATGCATAATTGTTAATTGTGGTCAATTAATGCTTAATATTTTGCTCCATCATCGTCAACAAATTAAATGTTACCATAGGCCTAGATTTCTTTGTCATACATTCAGTCTAAATGACAAAATAAATACTAACAACTCTCCACGAACTTAAGATCTCTGAACCTATTGTCCTCAAATAAGAAGACATCATTTGTCCTCCTTTCATGATTAGTGCAATAACTATCGTTTCACCTGATTAACTATAAGGCCAAAATCACCGATTGAATTGTTCACGCGCGGATGAAACGTAAGTATTCGTTAAAACTGTGGACTATTTCGCAGACAGCATATGATATCTGCAAGCTAATTCGGCAAAATCTATAGAACTGAGGCAAATCCTCTGAGCTATTCCTTGGTAGAAACTTACATCTCTCTGTCCTTTGCCCTGTCCCTCTCGCCCCCCTCCAGTTGCCTATTAGGAGACATACCAGTTGTGTATGTTGGATTAACTGGACTAAAGATGGCGCCAACTGCTCCGAGAGCGAGCGTTGCAATCGTAAACTGTGGACAGTTGGGACTAAACAGCGTGACGACGTCTCCTCTGCCGAGGCCGAGTTTCACGAAGGCGCTCGCGACCTTTATTACTGATGTATGCAGCTGCGTAAACGTCATTTCCTGGCCAGTGGTGCCATCTATCTGAAGACAGCAATCTCATAAATAAACAATGTTGGGGTCAAAGTACTTGATAAAGTAGGGCCTATAGCCCACTTAAGTAAAAGTAAAAGTCAATCTAACTTTAAGTGCTTAAGTAGGATTCAGATTGTTGGACAACTACTTTGCCGTTCGTTGGCTACAATATAGATGTGAGTTATTAGTACTGAAAATCGCATAATTGAGTCAAGGCCACTTCTTATTGTTGGTTACGACACCGTATTTAAATCGCATTCTTATCCTGTGCGAATATTGCACGCACAAATGAAAACCCGGGTTCGCGCCAATAACGGAACTTATAATCGGTCGACAGCCTAATCAGTGGGAAAATGACAAAAGTGAGGCATTGAATTCCATAGTCCAGGAAAGCAATGAGGTTTCCAAAAGACTTTGTCGAAATAGGTAAAAGGAGGTGAAGAAGTTTCAAGTGTGATTTATGAAGTAAGGCAGCGTCTCCGCCAAATCCATTCGGCCGATATTCCATTTTAAGAGCAAAGGATGGAACAACAATATTATGTAAAAATGAAGGATGGCGTATCAGACGGTTGGATTCAAGTTTCGTTGCGAATAAGAACATCCACCGGAATATCCTAGAAATAATTTGTAAGAGTAGGGGACTTTGAACTGATAGAATGAAAGTTGAGGTGGCAGAAGTTGATAGTTTCGAGACGGCAAGGACTGAGGTTTAACTCAATATCGTCCAAAAGGAGTCGGTAGAGGATTGGGTGAACAAGGGTAGGTAGGATTGGGTTACCGCTCGGTCAGTAACTGATAATAATAATTGTTAAGCACTCTGATTTATATTTCATTCGCAACGTGGCGCATATAATTACAGGATTACCCGCCCTTAATTTTTCCGCGACAAACTGTTTCTGGGCATATTTTTCTCGCGTCGAGGTAGGCATACGTTCACACAGGGCCGGATTAAGACTTTCGGGGGCCCTAAGCCAAGGGCCGGGTTAAGACATCCGGGAAAAAATTTGTTCCAGATTTGGAGAAAAATTACTTTGAAAAACATTTCTCATGACCTTTTTTTGCTTTTCCGTCTTTTTTCCAGAAGAAAATTGTCAAATAGGACCTTTGTACCATCTGATTTTATATTTCCTGACAGTTGGGGGCCCTCAAAACGTTGTGGGGCCCTAAGCCATGGCTTATTTCGCTTATAGGTTAATCCGGCTCTGGTTCACAATTTTAGTTACAATTAAGTAATACTCTGTTAGGCCTAGTTCGCTTCTTACAGTAAAAAGACAATGGTGTGTTCTCAGAAACTTAATGAAGATGAAGATCTGGACCAAGGCAATGAGAAGACCAGCTGACAATGGCCAATCTTGAAGAGCTCTCGAAATTATAAGAATAAGGAACTTCTTTTAGAAATAATAGGCCTATATTTATCAAAATACTAATTTACAAGCTAGAGTTCATTGTTGTTAAACAGACTTAAACCCTCTTCTACAGTGTTTATAATAGTTTGATACTACTCACTAGTGCAGTTGCATTGCCGTATTTAGGCAGACTGTTGATCATCAGGTGAGGAAGGGAGACGTTATCTGGAATTTCGATATCTGGATATGGACTTCGGATGATAAAGTCCTTGTTTCGCACGGCATTCTGCTGATGCTCGCGGATACTGTCCTCCTGAGGTCTCTGGTCCTGTCGCAATTGGTCCTGTCGCACTTTGTCCTGCTTGACATGGTCTTGGTGCAGGTGATTAGCAGACGACGCTAGGACCCGACCGACTTGTTGCAGTAGGTGTCTACAAGTTGCGCTATATAAATAGCCGCCAGTCACTGATGGGTTGACTGAAGAGATCCTTCTGGCACATGCGTGGAAAGGTCTCTGGATAGAGAGTAGCTTGGAAAAGATGGCCATCTTTAATGCTGTCAAGATAATAAAAATGTATTTCTTCTTATATTAAGTTACATACGACCAATTTTGTACACAATGTAAGGTCTCAGCCAGAATACCAATATTGGACTCACTGTTATTATCCAATAGGCCTATGCAAAAACCACGAACGTTTGCTTTGTGTTGTCCCAACATAGGCTATAGTGGACTAAGTGGAGCTCATGTTCATCTGCTCCTTGTCTAGGGATCACAGGTGGTCAGAGGGTTTCATCATCATCATCAGGATCCATGGGCCGAAGGCCCGTAGGTGTCCAACGCTTGCATCAGATCCATGGGCCGAGGCCCGTTGGCGTCCAATACTTGCATTGGATTTCATTCGTATTTTTTCTTTACGAACTGAGTATCTGCACCCATCCGTTCAACCTTCGCACTTCTCCCTTAAAGAGAGTTCCAGGCTTAGGACTGGCTCTGATATCCACTTGTGGTATCACAGGCGGCGATGCCGTCCACGTTTGCCAGCTTTTCATGGTTCCTGCTGAGCCTGTCCACCTCGCGTAGCGCCCTTAGGTGGTACTTCAGCTAAGACCTTCGAATGAGGGTTTACATGATATTAATCACCGCTCGCTATATGTCGCGCCGTTAAAAACCGCGCGCACAAAACCGCGCCGTTAATTACCGCGTGTTGTTCATTATTTCGACGATCATAACAGAGACAAGTCACCAAATTGTTACCTTCAAAAACTAGATCAGATCAATAAGTTATGCACTTCAAAGAAGCCAACTCTATTCATAGCAAGATTAGGTGTAGAACACTATAGAGTGTAGACCATTATGCAAGATTTAGTATGCCTAAATACCAGTACAGGTCTAGTTGTTAACATTTTCATTCGTCATTGTAAAACATTATGAAAGATTTAGCCTATTATAAGCCTAGAATTAATACCAGTAATTTGTTTCATTCGTAGTTTTACATTTTTCCTAGTTTTAAGTTTTTACAGACTACTAGGCCTAATTAATACGTTTAGACGAGAGCTTTTTTTAAATAATCCTGGAAAATATCAATTCCATATTTTATTATTTTTATGTTATCATCCCTCCCAAAAGTCGCGACTTTCAAGGACGCTGTTTTGTATGGGCGCGGCTATTAACAGCGCAGTTGTGTGCGCACGGTTTTTAACGGCGCGGTTTTGTGCGCGCGGATATCGATGTAGGCTATACGGAGAGAACGGTGGTTCAGACGCCGCGGATTCCAACTCTCCCGTTCGATTAGCGATTCACAGTAACGCAACTCCCTGGCTCGAAATTCACCATGAATCCTTCGTAGTTGGTGAACACAATTAGCGTGGTCTTCAGACTCTTCACCAATTAGCGTCTGCCAGAAACGTCACTGAAGTCGTCTAACAAGGGCTCGGCATTCGCGATCGAATTAGAGGGCAAGCGCAGCGGGAGCACCTTTGACGTGACGGCGTCGTTAAAATTAATAAACATTATCAAACCGGAGACACTCTCAGAAAGAGTGGGCCCCTAATCTGGATTTAGCCTACAGGTAAGGCAAGATAATGGCCCTGGAACCCATTAGATGTCCATAAACACTGGAAACGGTGAGGTGTTGATTTTTACAGGACTTGTTCAGTCAACTTCTCTATGCTATTTAATAGCCGAAATTCTGAACGTGTTGGAGCTAACGTTGTAAATGATAGGCCTAGTTCAAGTCGTTACGCCGTAGAATTCTTTGTAGATCGATTATTGTTGAAAATAAATCGCAGCAGAGACAAGAGTTTCATCCTCTGTAGGCCTACGTGAAGCGTTCTTCAAGAACTTGGGAGGCTGTAGAAACTCGAAGAAACACTAAACAAGAAACTAGAACAGAAACTGTTTGATTGCATCACTACCACCGGGTGAAACGTTTTTCAAATGTCGGTGGCAGTTTTTAACGTTATTAGGTCTATGTTAAACTTATGTATGTCCTAAAGTGCTAACTTTTACATTGAAGTTATTTAAGACATAAATAGGCCTACGTGAAACAGTGGTTTGTTGCTAATAGGCCTACTTTTAGTAAGAATACTATAAATTTCAACATTAATTGCTTCAACTGAAAATAACGAAAAATTTAAAATGATGCAATGGAGTCACGAGTTTAAGACCTCTGCTCTCCACTATGCAGACTCAAGTCTCTGCACGAGTGACCGTTCTGGATGGCTGACCCACCATGGTTTGCAGTTTCTGATGCTTTAGTTACGGGCGTTACTGAAGCCATAGACTATTATATTATGTATTATGTCGATGGCTGATATTGAATGAAGATACTGAACGTACCCCGTGAACTGAGATAGAAGTCCTCTCTCTCAATCTCTCTGATCGTTCGACGGTCACAAAAGAAGCGCATCTGAGGCGATGCAGCCGCCTATAAAGCACGGATAGGCCTATGAGAAGCACTTGATGTCAATCGGACTTGGACACATGATTTGTAGATCAAGGACGTCGTCTGCAATCTCTGCAATGTGACGGGTGCTTGGCCTATTTCTTTTGTCCCAGTACCAACGCAGATCAGCTTCTCCGGTGGTCCGCGGGTGAAGTAGCCTATGCTGCAGGCACAATAAACGCACGATACAACGTGCAGGCGTATAAGAAAGGGAACACACACGTACTAGGACGCAGACATGCACGCGCTCACCTGCGAAGGACACGTGTTGATGTCGGCGTAAACAGGTCAAGACATACCAATACAGACAAACAGACGGACGGACGGACGGACGGACGGACGGACGGACGGACGGACGGACTGGCGGACAAACGCAGATAGGGACTACAGCTATATTGCTTTGGTTTTCTTAATCGATGGTTCGATGGTCAAAATAAGGTTCACCCGCGAGATTTGCGCAAATCGGACCAGATCAGAGACAGACAGACAGACAAACATACAGACAGACAGAGAAAGAAACAGAAACAGAAGCAGAGAGAGAGAGAGATCGAGAGACACCAAAAGCTAGAGAGAGTTAGAAAGCATTCAGAAAGATGCTGACTGTCGTCATATAATGAGCAGATGTGATTGCCACTGGTTGGAACTGATGGTTGGATTACAGAACTGATGAAGATCGAGAGATTGGAAAGGACAGTGGAAACGGTAGTTCACGGCTGAAATACCTGTTGTCCAATAATTATTATGGATGCCGAATAATTAGTGTGCTTTCCGCAGTGTGTTAGAAGTCGAGGGTGTTGGGGAGCTCAACCCCATATATCTCTTCTTCTAACCCCTCAGCTTATAGCTGAAAGGATGTTGCGGAAGGGGTCAGGTCTTGACCCCAGCTCTTTTGTTACATCAGTGGTCCACCTTTTACAGCATGGAATGTAGAAGCTATAGCCTAGCTATGCTATTTCTTGGCTTAAAGTAGGTGGGCATGCATGCATGGTGCTCTGTACAAAACCACAAGACTATGTATACCTATACCAACGAAAAAAGGTTACGATCGAAACATAGTTCAAAATAATCTTTTTAAACTAAAATGTAGTAATTCTGTAAATAGTTTCCTGTTTCTGCACACACGTACTGACTTAGAGATGTGCGATCATTTTAATTTTTGTTTGTTGTGCAAAATAAATGTAAAGAGGAAACTAAAATGTCGTCAGTAGGCCTAACTGTTGTTTCGGGTGCAACAGTTATAGTATAACAGTATGACAGTAGTAGATCTAGATATAGATATATGTCTGGACCCCCTGCAAAGTTAACTGATGCGTTTGCGGAGAGTGAGAATAAGGGCTTTAAGTTGCAGAAGTATAATTATAGTCCTTCAGTGAGGTTAAAGTCTTCTAAAGAGGGTTAGGACTTAGGAGACGCGAATAACCTAGACCTATAATAGCAACCCGCTGTGACCAGATTACTCGCTTCTATAGCCTGCCTATGAGTTAATTGCCATCAATGTCCATTTTCTTACTGCCAGCTAGCCCGCCTTAATTGTAGAGTGTAGACGTAACCTATAGGCCTAGGGCAGGTCCCTCCCTATTGGTCCATGTCATCGGTCACTTTAATTAGCCTGAGAACTGCATGAATTTCTTCGACCTGTCCATTTCATTCGCACATTCGCACAGCTCATTAGGATTCGCAGCCTGTAATTTAGTGGATGGAAATAACCCGTGACCTATTTCAGTTCACTATGGCTGTTCGAGTGTTCGATCTGGATTTTTTTTATCTGGATTGTAGAGCGTAGATCGAACTGACTAACCTGCGTGGCCACCCGCATTCGTGACCTTGATGGTTTCAGACCACACATATGGACACTTTACAATTATAGTCTGTATAGTCTTTGTAAAGAGATATCTATATTTTTATCCTGATAGAGACCTAGCTATGAATGCAGGCACAGACAAGTATAGGATAGCTATTGTTCTGTATGGCAGGAAATTAATGACGACAGCTATTTGTTATTAGCCTAATCGCGATAGACTCAAGTTCTATGACTTGATTAAATGAGTCGGCTTAAATCTTTAGTATACAAAACTTAGCTATTCTCGGTACTTCCGAATGAAATAGGTCACGGGTTATTTCCCTCGATTAAATTAGGCTACATGTTGCTACTCCTAACCGTATTTCGGCTGGCCTATAGGATCGATTGAGTGCATGGTCTAATCTCCTGATTGGGCTATTGAACCTCTCAGACCACAGGCACAGGGACATTTGAACCTAAACACGCCAGGCTCAGACTACAAACTTACGATAAGGCCAAGGCGAACATACAGACGTGACGCTTTGACAATGCCAGAGGTCATGAGCTGTCAATTAAATAAGTAAGCAAGGCAATGCCCGTCGTTACACGCACTATTATAGGCCTATAGCCTAGTCATATTATTGCGCTACTCGGGAAAGTATTATAAGCTGTAAGAAGTCGCATTCCTTGACACTGCAATGCAGATCGATCGATCTATGCAAGACAAACAATTAAGACAGGACTGCGCGCGCTATTCGCATATGCAATTACCAAGTTAATACTTTAGGAGTTCCTTAACATGAGTTCTATTAAATTCCTGAATAATTATTTATTGCCATATGTAGGCCTAATAATAATAATAAAAATAATAATAGGCCTAATAATAATAGGCCTAATAATAATAATAAAACTAATAATAATATCTTTTCTTTAATAAGCGCCTGACAAACGCACTGCGCTGTACAATTAGGCCTACATTTTATTGTTAGCCTATGCAATTTAAATCTTGACAACTAACAGAACAGACAGCCTGCAATACACGGCGCTAATAGCAGCCTACAAAGCATATCCGCCCAACGGGGGCTCGAATCGGTACCTCTCGCTCTCTGTGCCAGATGTTATCCAATGCGCTATCGGGCCCCCCTCCCGATAGTGCAAAGCTGTCGCTCTGCTGTCACGGCTGACGGTCTATCATAAATTATTCATAAAGCTATGGCGATAAAAACCAAATTGTAAAGTGATTTAGCTGTGTCCAGGGGTGCAAAAACCCAAACTTTTTCAAAATGAAAAGTTGGTTTTTGGTTTTATTTGGTTTTTTGGTTTTTGTTTTGAGATTTTCTATTTGGGATCATAAAACTCATAAAATGGCATAATACCGTTCAAATTAATCAGATGCATATAAATGAAATTAACTAGAACAGTAGGCCCTATATAGAACCGTAGAATGTCATAAAACGAAGTTACAAAGACCATACAACAAATGCCAAGTGAGTTGAAGAGACGACATTTTTGGCATTTATAATTTTGAAATGTGTAAAAAACCAAAAAACCAAAATTGGCGGGGTTTTTTGTTTGTTTGTTTTTTAAAGAAACAAAAAACAAAAACAAAAAACCAAGCCTTTAACTTACTGTGTTCCATAATTATTAGCAAGCCATATTGATATTGGTGGAGGAGGGTTGATGGCACGTGCGCAGGTGCGCGAAGTTGCTTTTGGGAAAAAGGCGCGACCTTTGCTAAATCCAGCGCGGTCCAGAACAACTTGTAAACAAGTGAACGAGAACTTTGTCCCAAAATGGTTGGGGTTTATTGCGCAAAGATTGTTTCTTGTTTTCGCGTAAGGTTTAACTTTTCTGCAAATGGAAGAGTGGCAGTTATTCCCGGTGGCTGGCAAAAGCTTTGGGTCAGCCGCTGCATGTCGACTCAACCGCCGCTTCACTATCCTCTGCCGCCTGAACCTCGAGGTCCGAACTGGAAAAAGACTCGCAAAGTATGATACATGAGTGGTCTTTGTGTTCTGGCAAGTCTTTGGTCTGCTGGCAATAGGTGACCTAGCTAAAGTAATGTAAAACCAGTATGGGAATTGTAGAAAAAAGACTGGGGGCCAGACGTGGATCTATGTGGAGTTCGGGTGTGAAATGAAGACTTAACAATGGGGTACTAAGAAAGACTAGGGGGTCGAACCCCCAACAATTCTCACCCTGTGTAAAGCCTGAGGAGGGTGATGGCAATCCCTCCATATATGAATTTGAATTGAGGTGAAACAAGAATTTAGAAGATGTCAAGTGTTGAGCATTAAACAATGACTACTATTATGACATAAAGATTCAAACATCTTTTCTAACCTCGATAGGTGCAAAGTGGGTTAAACAGTAGTTTAGGTTGGTAAATTAATAGCATCTCTTCAATGCCATAATTTACAATGGTAAGTAGGCAGGCTACCAATGTCCATAACTGGGCAAATTTATAGTATCGGGGCTGAAAGATTATACAGTATCTGTGGGAATGCTGCGCGGACGCCGGACGCCGCGGACGACCAGGCTTACCCTGACCCTAGCCGACCCTCACAATGCATACCTGACCCTAACAGGCTTTCTAATGACGACAGTAACCCTGACCCTAGCCGACCCTCACAATGCATACCTGACCCTAACCGACTCGTAAAACGCCTAACCTGACCCTAACCGACACTCGCAACGCCAGTAAACTTAAACACTGTCTTTCAGCCCCTGATACCCTAAGCTTGCCCATAACTGTCATCAATCCAACTTCTATTTAAGCAAAGAATTATTTTCATCAATCCAATTTCTATTTAAACAAAGAATTATTTTCATCAATTCAACTAATATTTATGCAAACAATTATTTTCATCAGTCCATTTTAAATTCTGAGTTTAAAATAATTTACCTACTTAAACTACGGTTTAACTACAAAGTGTTTGAAAACTTCTCCAAAATTGATGAAAGCATGTACTTCATTGTTATGAAAAAGAACAGCAAGGTTTACTAGTCTGTCTTGTGACATTGTAGATAAGAATTATTACAAGTTTACAACAGCTATGACCAAAGTCTGGTTTGCCTCTAATCCCATTGATGACTCAATGATGAGATGTACACCTTACATATATGACTATGACTCAGTGCCACTGCCGATGCTGTCACCTGACTAAACTTTCCGTAAGGTCTACCCTGATGCTTCGGCGTGAAACCTATGACAAGTGCAAAATTGGTTGTTGAAGAACTATTTCTCCTTTATTGTTCCTGAAAGGAATAAAGTTTTGATCTGACATGGACAATATTTCCTCCTGCAAGGCAGAAAGAGGGAGGAGCGGAATGGGGAAAGAGTGGTCAGATAGAGAGGAGAGAGAGAGGGTTACTTAGATGTTGGTGACCAATGAGCTTAATAATAATTATTTTATGTTAAGGGCTATGAAGCTGGGTTTGCCTCTTTAGCAGTTCTAAACGTTTATGCTTGTTGTTATTGGACAGGGTAACATTTTCCTGATGGGAAGCCCTGGCTCTGGAAAAACAATGTTGGCACGGATGGTCGGAACGAAACTGGGATTGTCCTCTTTTGATGTTGATGATGACTACCTGGAAAAGAGATGGAACTTATCAGTTGCAGAAAAGGTGATGCAATCATTGATAGTTTGTTTAATGGCTTATGCTATTGAATACCGGATAGCTCAATGTTATTAAAATTTATTTTCAGTGTACATTTGTGATATACGCGATATTTGGTCTTCATAAGATATGAACTTGAGATAGGGAAATGTCTGACAGATATTTTCATGATCATCTAGCCACCAGTTTAGAAAGTGAAAGTCAAGTAATTTGTTTTATCTTCATTGTTAGCAGTTTGGAACCACGTTTTGAGAGATGATGAAAACTTTGTTGATGAAAACTTGTTTAGTTATGGTTGTCATTATGTGACTTTCTGCCTTGTTGTGAAAGTTCTAGTCTTGTTAGGTTGTATGTCTTAGATTGTTAGGTAGCTTTGCCTCAGCAGCAAGAGGTTGTAGTATCCTATGTTAAAAAATTTTATGGCTACCCGGGCCGTTGACATTGGCATTTTCTTAGTTTTTTACAAAGAGATTCTGCCAAGGCACTATATAAATGGCATGGTACTTCTACTATGTATATATTTGGGGTATGTGTTACATAAATATTTGGACTGTTTTTATGCTTCCAGCTGAAAAATGTTGGAGGTGAGCAGTTTGTCCTTCAGGAGGGAGAGGCTTTAATGCAACTTGAAGTGGAAAATTCCATTGTTTCTTTATCTGGTTCAAACCCTCTCCATCAACAGTCAATGCAACATGTGCAGAAACTTGGAATTGTTGTCTACGTTGATGTGCAACAGTCAGACATTTTAAAACGTCTTGATGAGATGAAGGTAAGGAATTTACATGTAACTGTACATATTGTTTGCCCAGATTTTGTGTATCCTCCACACATATTATTCCACAACACACAGATTATTAAGTCTTTTTAAATATCATAAGATCTGTTTTAATAGTTGGCTCCTAATATTCACAATGAGTTACTATTGATGCTTTTGTAAATTAATAAAGCTTTTGAGTAATATTCACAAGGAATTGCCACTTTTGCATTTGTGTGTTACTATTGCATTTGAATGTATTATTCAGGGTACTAGATAGGTTCCAGCTTGAGTGATTTGAGTAGTTTCTATCCATTTACTTTAGGTGGACCGTATTGTTGGTCAGACAGATGGAATCCCCATGTCAGACATTTTACAACATCGCCAACAATTTTATGAAAACTATTATGACATTCGTGTTATCTGCCAAGCGGGTGAGCCTTTAGAAAGTGTGGCAAACAAAATCACCGATAAACTTCGTGCATATGACATGGATTCAGACTGTGTTTCAACAAGAGGTTCGGATGACGTTGGGTTTTGTGAAGCCGTGTTGCAAGGCTTGGCAAACGATGGTGGACTGTTTGTGCGCAGACAAAGTTTTCCGAAGCTCGAATTCAACGAATGGATGCGTCTTGTTCCCCTTAGCTACAGAGAGCGGGCTGTCCGGATCCTGGAAATGCTTATTTCTCCTCGTGATATCCATCCGTCACAGCTGCGGCAGTACATAATGAAGGCATTTTCGGATGAGAATTTCAGTTCTGGTGTATGTCGTGTTGTGCCAACGCCAGATAAACCTCGTGCCCAGTTCCTGTCGGAACTCTTTCATGGTCCTACTGGTTCTTTCAAAGATCTGGCGCTTCAGTTGTTTCCACACATTTTTCATCATGCAGCTCAGTCACAGTCTAGGAAAACTCGGTAGGTATTGCTGTATTTTAACACTTGCCTAGAATATATCAAAGTTGTTTAAATCTATAGAAATTTCTACATTAATTTTGTTGAATACAAAAATACACTTTTGATAGCAACAGGTTGCAGTTAGAGTTTATGCACATAGTTTGCATGGTGTTTATCGTAGGTTTGGAACATGGTTGACGTGTTACATATGATCTTTCATTTCAGATCTACGTTTTGAGTCTATCAAAATGCCTAATGATGTGAATGTGAATTGTTTGACTGAGTGGTAAGTAAGTAAGAATATTCTTTAATAGACCAACTGCTGACAGCATTTTGATGTACAAACAACATAGTGTAAGGAATTGCAAAGCAAGGGAAAGTGAAGCCCAAACCTTAACACCTTTATAAATTGTTCAATTTCCTGTGTTACCTGTATTTTCTTAAGCCAACCCTTACAGCCTTATTTTGTCTTTTTGGTAAATGATTAGAAGTTGGGTGTCGTCTTGTGTTAGGAATTTATATGTCTTTCAGAGTAAGCCCAACATCTTATGTTCAAGTGACACTGTTTCCTGCATTTTACAGTCTCAGGGTCATTTGCAGTACTTTCTGTACTCACTGTAATTTTGGTTCACTGTTGTCTTAATTTGCTGTTGTTTATGGTGCTTGCTTGTCACATTCTGTTAATGTTTTTTATTATCTTAACTTTACCAGCTGTAAATGGTGTTTAGTTACTTAATGCTGGTTGCGACATCTGGTGACACAGGAAGTGCAGTTGCTCATGGATTCCAATCCTTTGTGGGTAAGAGAGTTTCGTTAATTAAAACTATTTATTCTTGTTCTTATCTTCAGCTTACAGTCCTGAGAGTGGTTTAATATTATGCTTATTGCTAAGATGGTCTTATTTTGTGTGTTTGATTCAGTACTTTGACATCCTTATATAAAAATCAAATGACGACCACATTGTGTGTTCATTGTATTGGGCACCTTGGTCTGTTTAGTAGCATAACAGGTCTGTCATCCAATGACTGCCGGTTCACACCGGATGAGTGGACTCTTGTGTACAGACATTGGATAAATCAGTCGGATACATTTGTTTCTGTCACCATTTGTTTCAGACATGCCGTTTATTTGCGTATTGGCTTAAGCTGTAAAGTAAAGGACAATTTCTGCAATGCACTGACCCCATGTCAAGGACTTCGGGATTCATTCATTGCTGGTTTATGGGCCTACGAGTAGGGAATGAGCACTTGCCCTACTGTCTACTATGAGACAACGGAGCTTTAGTTTTCCTGTACTATCTTTTACTGATTGGTTAAAGGCATACAGATTGACTTATGTGTTTATTGTGTCACTGAACAGTGTTTAAGGTTCTGGCTTGTTTTGTGGTGTTTCAGGTGATGGTTCTGTTAAAGTTCTCATTTTGTATCCAGAAAATGGTGTAAGCCCTGTTCAAAAGTTTCAGATGTTGTCGGCTCAGAGTGAGCATGTCAGTGTTGTCGGTTAGTAGTAATCAAGTATGACATTCACTGATGACTTTCAATCAAAAGCAGTCATAGACAATTACTAATTGTACTTGATGCTGAACTTTCTGTGATTTTTATGTATTTTGCACAGCTGACAATGTAGGTGTAATATGGTAGGCCTAGACTGTAAGGTTCTCTAGAAGGAATTGTCTGCAGCATAGACAAAGACAGACAAACAGACAGACAGAGAGTGCAAGAGTAAGAGAAAACAAGAAAGATATAAATAGATGAAGACAGATGCAAGTAGAAGGAAAATATGTCAAGGAAAATCTTGGACTTGGTTCTGTAGTTGGCTGATGGTGACTTTATGAGAACAATATTATAGTAGTCACTTATCTTGCAATAGCTTTTGAATACATACAACTCGATGTTATAGACTTTTAAGTGTGGCAGCCATTTTGAACAGTCAGTAATTTTAAGTAATGTTAAGAACATCTGATGCCCACTGTGGGCAAACTTTAGTGCTAGACAAGCTACAGTGTGGGCTTTATTTTGTTTTAAATTTCTTATAACCAAAAGCTTGTGTGATGTAAATACTTGTAGGGGTTGATGGTGATTTCGACTTTTGTCAGAATACAGTGAAGTCAATTCTTACTGATCAAAACATCACGAAACAACTATTCAATGAGTTCAATGTGAAGCTGAGGTAAAGTTGTCTCTAAAAATGCCATTGATCAATATGGCATACACATATACCATTATACACATCAAAATATTTACATTAAGGTATAACTACTTTGAAATCTTGATAATGTCGTAGACACTGCACATCGATACTGTGACCATTGTTTGCTCTAAGGGGTTTTGTGCTTTTTTATAATTTTATAAATGTTTTCATTAATGTTTGAAAGAAGAAATATTGACCCAAACCAGACCTGAAAAGAATGTGATAAAACTGATTGCTGTCAAAATTAAAAATTGCTCCTTCAACTACAAACATATTCCTCCCTACTGAGATTTATTCATTCGCTGATGATTCCAATGCATTCCTCTCACAGATGACCAACTTATAAAACTAGCAAATCGTAAAGCACTGGTTTAAGGCTAATAAACTTTCCTTAAATATTTCCAAAACTTTTTATAGTTTTTAGATCACATCCCAACAATTGAAACAGAATTACATGTTGAAACCTCAAAATTCTTAGGTGTGCTAATTGACCAACATCTGGAACTCTGCTATATCTAAGGAATAATTAAAAGAATTTCATATCTACTTCCTCCACAAATACTTAAGAACTTGTATTATACTCTTATCTATCCTTATTTAACCTATTGTAATCTTATCTGGACTGCGACTTATCCATCTCACCTAGCTACACTACAAATCTTACAAAAAAAGCACTTCGTAAAACTGTTTTTTATAATTGAATCTACTAAATTTTGTCCAATGTGAGATAGAAATTCCAAACCAGAAGTAAACGTTCTGCCCTTATCCGCCCAAACCAGATTAAAAATGCTGAAAATAATGATTACAGATGTGGTAAAACTGATTGCTGTAAAAATAGGGTAAAAAGTTTTTCTCCATTCTAGTGCTCCTTCAACTACAAACATATATGTGTTCATTATATTGAGAAAGAGTGTTATATTTTATCCCACATTTCTATACATTGCAAGAATTAAAAAAAACGGGTGGGTACATTTATGTGCATTTATGAGTACATGTGCTATGGACTCAAACTTTATGTGAGGCCTATAGTGAGCAGGGATTGTTAGTATTGATTATAAAATGTAAATGGTTTCTGGTTCCTGTTTTATGAATTTGCTTTTATTATAATTTGAATTGGACTATAAATTCAGGATTTGACAACATTTAATTTGATACATGTGTCTTTGGAGTTCTGTTCTGAAAGTAGGGACTCTTTTTTCCAATTGTCAGAACCTGTATCAGCAGATATACAGTACCGATATATGCTAGACTATGCACTGTATGTCTTATTGTTGTGGTGGAATATGTGTAATTATTTTGTTTATAATTTGGTTGTGGTGAATTGATTTGATGTTGATAAGTCGATAAATAGTTCTTCAATTACATTCTATTTAATATTCCAGTACATTTTGTACATCTGACTTTGCAGTGTCATGTGCAGGTTTCGTTTTAAGATAATAATGGAGAGCCTTTTGTTTGACATGATGACAACTATGACAATGTTGTCTTTAGAGTTGTATCGTTTCTATAGCGCTGCAAATTCAATTAACTGGGCGCGACTCTTGGCGCAGATGGTCTACCATATATCGGGATATCTGGATCTCGTTGCACAGAATATAATCCATATGGGACAGGAGATTGATGTTGCTGTTCCAACTGGAAATTTTGGAAACATCCTGTCTGCTGTTTACACCAGGGTGTGTATGTCCTCTTTTATGCGTTTGACTGTTTCAATGGCAATACATTTTTTAATCTTTTATGTATTATTGATTGTGATGATCAACAGATAATTCATTTATTTATGGTAGAGACAATGTGAAAAACTGGATTAACATTTAGTTCGATGTTTGAATCATATAAGTGTATTGTATACTGTTTCATGTAAAAATTTATATCTGAAAGTGTTTAGGTGAATTTTCAGCAGCCCATTGTCTGTGTAGCAGCCTGTATGTTTATTTTATTTATGTTCTGTATCAGTTTTGATTATAAGTTGCAGTTTATTATTTTGTTAAGTTTAGGATTGTTTTTTTGTGTCACAGTGAAGACTATCTAAGGTAGACAAATCTATCCATATAATAATGTAATGTTTGAGGCACTGAGGTTAAAGGTTAGCAAGATTTCATTAGAGACAATACAGCGCTGTTTAGGATTATCATGCAGCTCCCCTCTTTGGTGCAAAATTGTATCTGAATCTGATCTTTTACGCAGTGCTTTTGAAAGACATTGAAAATGCTGTGAACATGGTTGTCTAAGGAATCTAAACAGTGACATTGTAGCAGAAGAAGAGAAGGTTACCTGAGATAATGTGAACTTACGAATTGTTTAGACAATGAAAGTTGATTTGCATATTGGCAGAGCATGGGTATGCCGATACGGAAGCTGATCTGTGCGTCCAATAGCAACAACATTCTCACTGAGTTCATCAACACCGGACACTACCACCTGTCCAGCCGTCAGCTGAAACAAACGTCATCTCCTGCCATAGATATTTTACGATCATCCAACCTTGAACGATATATCCACTTAGCAACAAACAGGAGTTCTCGTGAAGTCTGTAGGCTTTATGGTGAACTGAACGAAACGGGAAAATTCAAGGTTTCTTCTCAGGTAAGGTATTCACATAAGACTTCACATTTTAAGAAGGAGTTATATCAGCAACACGGGACATGTGACACATATGGAATGCCAGAAATTAAGTGTCAGTACTTTTAAGACCTTTTACTGCTGGTTATCTGTGGGACTAAGTAGTCTAGCAGTAGTAAGGTCTAAAGCATCAAGTGTTACTAGGGCACTACCAGTAATCTGATAGCACCCAGACCTATACAGTAAGGAGATCTTATCAGTGTAATTACCGACGTTTATTAAAGTCTGTGTTGGATTTATGGAGTGTAGAAGTGATATGTTGACATATCACTGGGCATTAAAACTTTCTAGAAGAATGTGGCAGCATGTTGTTCACTCACAGTGACACATACCGTATGACCCTGTTGCACTTCCAGTTCTTCTGCTTTTCTGTGTACTGGTACAGTAGTATCTGGACAGTTTTATAGCACTTTAGGATATAGTCTGAAAATTGCCGAAACAGTTATCTGACAGATCTAAATAGGCATGTATGTATGCCTGTGTGCATGACTTAGAGCTGTTGTACATCTAATTGGCTGACTGTTTCTCTACTGATCTGTCTCAGCTTCTGTTGTGATCTATGTTGCTGCATTTGTGGCATATCTGCATCAGACTTTTTTTTATCTTACTGTATGTATGTCCATGTCAGTATGCCTGTTTGTCTCCCTGTGACCATTCTTTCTGTGGCCTCATTTATTTCAGTGTAAGCAATTAACCAGATATTTATGCTTTTCTACTCAACCAGCAAAGATAATTTGGCCTATATAAGTAAGCTAATTACTCATTTGTTGCACCTTATCTTGAGCTTATATCTTGAAAATGGACTTTGTCTCAAGAATCATTGTGCACTATCTTGCTGATGCGGGATTTGTCATCTCCCATGAATTCTGCACACAGTAATCTTGCTCTTAAAAGGCTTTCAAAGGACAAATACCCATACATGAGAAAAATTATAAAAGATCTCTTTCTGCAAGTTTTTCCTGGAGTTGTTTTTCTCAGCCACTGCCTTTATCATCTATGAGCATCTCCTTCAAATCACGAAGACATTCTTTCTTGCTAATAATGGTTATATAAAAATGATCGAATTTTGTTTTGTGAATTGATATAGTCATGCATGTCCGTTGGTTATTTAAATTGTTAATATTTGTATCATAATAATTTAGGTGTTGAGGACCAGAATGGCCTAGCCTATGCAGCTTTTCAATGGGGTAGGCGACTCTGGTGCTCAAGTTGACACAACACCTTTATAGCAGTTGCTTTAACTTTTATATACTATGTGTTGCATAAGTGCTTTTCAAGTACAAATGAAGGCTACTTAGTAGTACTTACCTACTTAATGTGTCTGTATGTCTGTTAACCACTTAAGCAAATTCTGTGCTCTTTCTAGGTGGTAGAGGCAATGAAGAATGATTTCTTTGCTGATTGGTGCATGGAAAGTTCTTGCCTCGACTGCATTCGGGAAACCTACGAACAGACAGGTAACCGTCCATATGCTAACTGATCTAATTTCTGGAGAAAACTATGTCCCAAGGCTGTTTCAGTGATGGTTGGACACAGGCATAGTTGTTAAAAACGGTCAAATCAAAATAAAAACGGGAAAACGTCGTTTTATTGAAAAAAATAAAAAACGGAAAAAACGAGAAAAAACGGAAAAGAAAATTATTTGACTTTTCTACATCTTTTACTGCATTTTAAAATTAAAAACGTTGCTTACACAATTTAATTTTAATTAGCAAATAACATAACTTTATTAGTAAACACCAAGTAATGTCAGTAATCTACAACAATTATTTTCTTTTTCATAAGTTTGGTTTAAAAAGAATTCGAGAAATTAAAAATATTGAAATCTTTTCAAATTTAAATTGTATACATAAGTCCACATCAATCCATGCTGACATAAGCAACTAAAAACTAAACTTTGCAAGTATAGAGTGTACTTAATTAAAAATTGTAGGTCTACTTACAATTCTGACTTATAAGAACTTCATATCCGTCAGTTTATCAATCAATCAGAGATTACTGAGTACAAAGACAACATGTCACATTTTGGATAACTTAGAAATGAAAATAACTTTTATAAATTTTATTTCCTGTACAGTGCTGTTTATTTCAACTGATGACACTATTAAATAGTGACGTAAATTAGACGAATCCTTAAAAGGACGGAGACAACGTAAGGGATATCAGACAAAAATAAAATTAAACAAATAGTAACAGACAGTTAATAAATAAATAAAGTTACATAAAAAATAAAAAACGAAATAAACGAGACGAGAAATAGAAAACGAAAAAAACGACGTTTTTGGGAAAAAATAAAAAACGAAAAAAACGTTTTTTACAACTATGGACACAGGTTAACATATCTTGGGTGTTGCTGAACAGTATCGTCCTCTTTTATCGTGTGTTAAGAAAGTTACAAGCCTTTCTGTTACTGTATGCAACTCTCAAGTTTCGTGAATACAACCCAAAATGGCAGAAGAAAATACCATATTAGTTGCTGCGATTACATGCGTTCTGTATCTGGTGAACTTATGTTCGATGACTTTGGTGGGCAGTTTCCTTAGGGAGAATGGGACTTTAGGTAGTTTTATGAGGATCAGCAGGAAGATGAGGCAGAGGAACTGGATTGGTTGGAGGAATTTTATCAAATGTTCTTATCTTATCTGTCTTTAATTTACTTGTTTTCTGTTGTAGATTTTTTGATTAGTTTTCAGTTTATGCTAGCTTACTTGTGTTTCCTTTGTAGGTTATCTGCTAGATCCACATACTGCTGTGGCAATGGCAGTTTCCAAGAAGTTTCAGTTGGCAAGGGGAGAAGTGCCATTGTTGATTTGTTCAACTGCACATTATGCCAAATTTCCAGCGACTGTCCTAAAAGCGTTGGGCAAATCCTCGCATTCTGACTCTACGTTAGAAATGATGAGCAGTTTGGAAGAGCTGAATGCAAGTCCTGAATTCCACAACAGACTGAGGGATATGATCAGCTCCCCAGTCGCTCCCCACATCGTTCTTCCGCCCAGTCTACCATCTGTCATGTCACACATCAAGAGTCTTCTGTAATGCATTTGATCTTCAAATGAACATTACTTTTTTTCAGTATTTATTCTCCAGGTGCTAGTTTTGTTTTGTCCTTGCTCCAGCAGAAATGCCTTGATCATGTTGAAAATGAATGTACTTAAAGGATTGTGAGTTGCCGTTGAACAATTCTGTGTTTTTAACCAACTTTGGACTTGCTAGTTCGATTATCTGCCACCTGGGTTTAGTTGAAATGGTACTGCAAGAAAATAGAAACTTTTTACTGTTTGAAAATGGATAACTTTGTGTCATCTGAAAAATGTGACCAATAATTCCTAGTTCATGGCTGAAATCTGGAAAATAAATCCAAATAACTACAACACAGATATTTACATTGTTTTAATAATCTTAAAGGAACAACTAGAAACTACAAACATTGCTACTGATAATAGCTTCCTGTTACCGTCATAACATTTACAGTGTTTTACATAGTAATTACAGTGAACTAACGGCTATTCTGATTACAACATTCTACATATATTACACTGAGATGTGAAAGGTTGAGATTGGACCACTTTTAACACTGTAACAACGTGCTGCATTGTTTCCCATTCACTTTTAGTACACTCTTATCATTAAAATATTAAGTTGCTTTGCTGTGTTAAAGAAGAGGAGCATAACATAATTTCTCTTGCCACTGATCGATTCCACATAACACAGGATTAGAAATCAGAATAAAATGGTTGAACAGTTGTGTTCTTACTGTATATTGTTGGTGATATATGGATAAGATAATTCATTAGAATCAGCTTGTTTTGTACTTGAATGATAATGGCAGAAATGTCTGTTGGTTATTTAAATTGTTAATATTTGTGTCATAATAATTTAGGTGTTGAGGACCAGAATGGCCTAACCTATGCAGCTTTTCAATGGGGTTAGGCCACTCTGGTGCTCAAATTGACTCAACACCTTTATAGCAGTTGCTTATTGGATTATTGGAGATTCACGAAGTATGTTTCTGTGATTGATCATGTTAGATAAATTTTAGAATGTTAATTTTAGTTTCAAGTTGTTTAATTTAATTTCAAACTGTTCGTTGCTCAGCCAGCTATGTCCTCAGACATGATCTTATTTTGCTGTAAGTAAAATAATATGCATAATATTGACGCTTATGTTTTTCTATCTGTGTTGTTCATATTGAAAGAAGTTTTGAACTGGATTTCTGCTTCCAGTCATTGTTAACATGTGAAAGACTTTTGTTCAGAAGGCTTGCTTCAATTAGGTTTGCATAATATTGGAACATCATTATTTTTTATTACTTTTAGGATTTCTCTTCTGATTTGCCATTTCATGAGGTGCTGATTGACTGACTGCTTTCTTTCAAAATTTTGAAATTTGAAAATAATAAAAATTTAATAAAAAAAATTAGCTCTGCTTTCATAGCTTTACGTCTGGCCTGTGAGGTCAGTTTTTAAGTACTTGAGTTTCTTAGTTCAATGGCCTGCCATCTGGATGCTGACCTGGCACCAAACATCTTCCTACAGCAGATCCATTGCATCTTTATTTTGGCCCGCCACATTTTGTCATTGAAATTCTGCAGTAGATAATTTATTCTAAGAAATGTCATCATTTCGTTTGTTCTTATGACAGGCCTTGTATTTCACCCTTAGTTCTTAAATTTATGATGCCATTTACAGTCATATTTGTAGGTAATAATTTAGTCACCTGAATTGTGCCAACAATCCCCACTGGGTAAAAACGTTAGGAGAAAAAGTGCAGCTTAATTGTGTAATTTTTTAATTGAAAGTCTGTGAAACGTTTCTGTGTAGTAAATGTCATGTTTTCAGTTGTACGTTATACTTTGGGTGTTAATTCAGATCTGAAATGGAAAAAGTAACCATCCCCAAAGAGCTGGAAAGAGGTAGATTATTTATTCAGGTTGTCTCTGGTGAACACTATTTTTTCATGTTGTTTGCAAATGCAAGTTTGTTTGCACTTTCACTTATGGTCTATCAAGAATATACATTAAGCATTAATCATTATTTTACTGCCTGAATGTTAAAAGGATTTTTTACATACACTATTCGAATATTGAATAAACCAGCTTGGTGATCTATGTGTTTCCAGTACTGGCTTATGCTGAATATTCGTTCTGAACATGTTTAGAATTAAGGATTCCCTTCTCTGGCTGACAGATGTGCCTTGCATAATCGAATAATGCTTGGCTCAATGTCTGCACTATACTTGTATGAACTATGATCTATATTTGATGATCCTGTTTCATACTGTCATACTCGGTGGACCACTAAAATGCTGTGCTTTTTGTACTTGTTTAGATCCCACTTCTACCATGCTTCATAAGATTATTCTTTGCTTGGCCAACCCATTACTTGTTGCAATTCTCTGTGAGTAATATTTTCTGTTCACGTCTCCTGAACTGGCTTTGAAACTTATGGCATAACTTGTTGCACACGTGACTGTTGATGTGGAGCACTAGGTACATCTCCTTAGCTGCGGTCTCTTGAGTGGTCTAAGTATTCTTCTACTAAAGGCTACCTTTAACCGATGAAGGTGCTGTAAGTACTGAGAGGTATGTACCATTTGATGCAAGCTTTTACTTAGTTAACCCTATGAGGCTGCTTTTCCTTAATGAGTTGCTGTATGGCAAAACAGCCGTTCTCGAGCATTGTTTACTGTGCACTCTGTTATAATCAATACAGTCCACATTTGTATCAAGAATTACGGTTTTCATGCGAGTACTTGGATTAGCGTGTCCTATGCTACTATTGGGTCTGGTGATTAAACAGTTCTGTAAAATGGTACCCTCTTGAGGAAGTTTGTTGTTCAGAGAATATTAAGTGTACTATGTGGGACGCATTTTGAGCAATCATATACAATGTGTATGCTGTGATGTGGTTTGGATTACAGTGCCTTTTGTCATTTTGTTTTGCCCAGTACTTGCTACTTATGGACAGAGAATCTTCAGTATGACATTTTTGCATGCAGTACGTGATTGTACTTGGTACCTTTCATGCATAGTACTTTACTGTTTCCGGTACTTTTGTATGCAGATTAATAGTACTTTCTACACACTGTACTTTCTACATGTTCTGCCTTCGATTATGCATAGAACTGCATTTGAATCTTTGGTGCCTGTCATTCCAAAGACCTGTGTGAGTAGTATTGTACATTTCCGATGTTTCAACCGATGAACACATTTTGTACAGCAGGTGTACCTGGCTTTGTCTCTCTCCCTCACCTGCCTTTGTTCTCCAACCGGACATCTCGATTGTCGCAGTTCCACTGAGGCGGAGGGGAATTGTCGTTGTGACGATGGTTGCATCTTCGCTAGATGTTTCCAAAGATGCCAGCAAAAGTCTTGCGCAGGTTGTTCATCGTGTCGTCTGGTTCCGACTCTTCCAGTTCACGGGCGATTGCTTCCACTGTGCCTGGGGACGCTGGTCCAGAAGGTCGAGGTGCTGGAACATGTTGAACCGACTGTGGGGCTGATCTGCTATGAAAGAATAACATGCCTAGCACAAATTAGGATTTAGTCATGTATTGCTGAAATAGTGAATATTAAATCTAATAATAATGATAATAATAATAAATAATCTAATAATAATAATAATAATAAATTATGATGTAATAATTATAATAGTAATGGTAATAATAATAGCAATAATAATGATATAATGATAATAGTTGCTATTTCCAAGTATATTTTTGCCTCTAAGATAGCAGTGATATATATACTGTATACTGTAGCAGTAATTATGTGTATATAATTTATATATATATAATATATATATATATATATATAATTATTTCTGTTATATTAGCCATGGTAAAATGATAATATAGCCTATGTAGTTTCAGTTTAACGACACTGTGTGATTACACAGATCATTAGCGTCGCCCTCCTCCTTTATCCAGGCTTGGGACTGGCACTGTCGGAAAGCGAATAGTGGCGGAGTTAAATATAGCCTAGCAAATAACTGTTTCTTATATATAAAACGAAGTCTGTAATTTCGAAAGGTGCCCTGAATTCCACATCAGTTAAATGGTCTATGTTATTCTACATTTATGAAAGTGCAAAGGTCAGTGGTGCAGAAGATCGGAGCAGACCTGTTGGCTGTTGCAGGTGAGAAATTGGAAGGGGGTTGTCTGTTGGTGGAGCTGGTCGATTGTCCAGATGCAGGTGACGATCTTCCCATGGAAGGCGATTGGGAAGCCCGGCCGCTTGAAGCCATCCCCTGGCCCTGGCTTTGACTCTGGCCCTGGTTCTGGCCCTGGGTCGACGGTGTATCAGACGCAAGGCCATTGACGACATGATAGCCACTGCCGCTCAAAGATCTGTTACTGTGAAACAAGTCAATTAAAGGTAGTTTAATGTTAGTGAGCAATGGACATGAGTAAGGGTCATACATCTTAATTAAAATATGTATAGCGTAGGCTTAAAGTGTAATCTTTAAAACAAGCCTAAATTAACAACTCTGACAACAGTAGACCTGCGTGTTGCCCTGCTGTTGTGCTCATTACGTCACTGCAGAGGCGCTGCTTTGGAGTTTGGCCCCTTCCGTGGAATCTCAAATGACCTACTTGCATCAGACGGAAAATAGGACCTACGTAAATATTCATTCATTCATTCATATAGACAAAGCCTGCGTCTATCTGGTTCACGTGGCGCAATTTTAGGCCTATAACTGGTAGGCTACTCGGCTACACGCCGAATAATGTGGATATGAGAACGAGCGAAGCCCCACGAAGCAGAAAACATTTATGAGGCTAAGGCTAATATTATTTTTTGCACAAATATTAGTAAATTTTTCGTGAATTTCAGCATCAATACGTAAGTCACAAGACTCACAACTATATAGGCCTAACTCCATGTTCATAAGCCAGAATCCAATTCAAATATCCGGCCGTTGCCAAATTGGCCGACTGCATCCGCCAGACTAGCCATAATAGCTGAAGGCCTATATAGTAGGCCTAGCCTATAGGCAGTGATGGGCACAATTCTATTTTGAAAATACTTTTCTATTTTCAAAATAGAAATACTATTCAATTTTCAAAATACTTTTGAAAAGTATTTTGTAAAAGTATTTTCAAAATAGTTTTTAAAAGTATTTTGGAGAATTCAAAATACTTTTCCAAAATACTTTTCTAAAGTACTTTTCAGAAATAAATCTTACAAAACTTCTGCCAAAATTATTATTTTAATGTAAAAATGCTTAATTAATAATATTCTGGCCACATCAACTACTTGTGAGTGTGTTGTAATTATCAGGATATATAGCAGGGTTCTCTGTTTGGTCTTCTTTTCTTTGCATTATAGGCTACATATATTAGCCTACCTATAACAAGAACTGTTTTAATGTGAACGAGCTTTTTCCATTGCTAGACCTACAATTTGGAACTCCCTTCCTGTGTAGGCCTATATGCGCTCTGATGCTTGTGTTTATTTTGTTCTCACCTTAAAAATGGTCTCTTTGAAACCGCTTATCCATCATCATAGGCTGCCTATCTGTCTTAATGTTACGGACTGATCTTCTGGATATTGACATGATTACGGCTTGATTTTGGTGTGCCATCGGTCTATTCCGTGTGCATTAGACGTGTAACACAGGCACAATAGAAGTTACTAATTGCAATTAGGCCTACAGTTATATCAATGCTTCAAGTCATTAGAAACTACAGATCACTGTCAACAGAGACGCCGACTTTTAGTAAAAGGTACTGGGGCAAGAATTTCTCCAGCTTCGGTTTCATTGTTTAGTTGAGCTACGTGCGCATCTGCAGAACATCTCTATACCAACAGGGTTCAGCCGCTACCATCGGCCGAACCTAAGGTGGGTTAGGCAGTGATGTAGTACTCGAGTCCGGCCTAGGACTCGAGTCCGACTCGAGACCGATTTTTTGTGGACTCGGACTTGGCTTGTCGCGACTCGGACTCGAAGGCCCGGACTCGAATTTGACTCGCTGACTCGGTTTTCGAGTCACAATTTTGTCCCGCGATAAAATACTATTTGAATACTTGCTTATTTGCGAGTTATAAAAGAGTTATTGAAAAGAGGAATTGAAAAGAGTTGCTGAAATGAGTTGCTGAAAAGAGTTGCTGAAAGAGTTGCTGAAAAGAGTTATTGAAAAGAGTTCTTGAAAAGAGTTATTGAAAAGAGTTATTGAAAATAGTTATTGAAAAGAGTTATTGAAATGAGTTATTGAAAAGAGTTATTGAAAAGAGTTATTGAAAAGAGTTATTGAAGCGTTTATTGAAAAGAGTAATTGAAATGAGTTATTGAAATGAGTTATTGAAATGAGTGATTGAAAAAAGTTATTGAAAAGAGTTATTGAAAAAGTTATTGAAAAGAGTTGATTGAAAAAAGAGTTATTGAAAAGAGTTATTGAAAAGAGTTATTGAAAAGAGTTATTGAAAAGAGTTATTGAAAAGAGTTATTGAAAAAGAGTTGTTGAAAAGAGTTATTGAAAAGAGTTATTGAAATGAGTTGTTGAAATGAGTTTTTGAAATGAGTTATTGAAAACTTATTGAAAAGAGTTATTGAAAAGAGTTATTGAAAAGAGTTATTGAAAAGATTTATTGAAATGAGTTATTGAAAAACGTTTTTGAAATGAATGATTGAAATAATTGATAGAAATGATTGATTGAAATGAATCTTTGAAAATAAATCTTTAATAACTCTTTTCAATAACTCTTTCAATAACTCTTCAATAACTCTTTCAATAACTCTTTTCAATAACTCTTTTCAATAACTCTTTTCAATAACTCTTTTCAATAACTCTTTTCAATAACTCTTTTCAATAACTCTTTTCAATAACTCTTTTCAATAACTCTTTCTAACTCAATAACTCTTTTCAATAACTCTTTTTTCAATAACTCTTTTCAATAACTCTTTAACTCTTTAACTCTTTTCAATAACTCTTTTCAATAACTCTTTTCAATAACTCTTTTCAATAACTCTTTTCAATAACTCTTTTCAATAACTCTTTTCAATAACTCTTTTCAATAACTCTTTTCAATAACTCTTTTCAATAACTCTTTTCAATAACTCTTTCAATAACTCTTTTCAATAACTCTTTTCAATAACTTTTCAATAACTCTTTTCAATAACTCTTTTCAATAACTCTTTTCAATAACTCTTTTCAATAACTCTTTTCAATAACTCTTTTAATAACTCTTTTCAATAACTCTTTTCAATAACTCTTTCAATAACTCTTTTCAATAACTCTTTTCAATAACTCTTTTCAATAACTCTTTTCAATAACTCTTTTCAATAACTCTTTTCAATAACTCTTTTCAATAACTCTTTTCAATAACTCTTTTCAATAACTCTTTTCAATAACTCTTTTCAATAACTCTTTCAATAACTCTTTTCAATAACTCTTTTCAATAACTCTTTTCAATAACTCTTTTCAATAACTCTTTTCAATAACTCTTTTCAATAACTCTTTTCAATAACTCTTTTCAATAACTCTTTTCAATAACTCTTTTCAATAACTCTTTTCAATAACTCTTTTCAATAACTCTTTCAATAACTCTTTTCAATAACTCTTTTCAATAACTCTTTTCAATAACTCTTTCAATAACTCTTTTCAATAACTCTTTTCAATAACTCTTTTCAATCTAACTCTTTTTCAATAACTCTTTTCAATAACTCTTTTCAATAACTCTTTTCAATAACTCTTTTCAATAACTCTTTTCAATAACTCTTTTCAATAACTCTTTTCAATAACTCTTTTCAATAACTCTTTTCAATAACTCTTTTCAATAACTCTTTTCAATAACTCTTTTCAATAACTCTTTTCAATAACTCTTTTCAATAACTCTTTTCAATAACTCTTTTCAATAACTCTTTTCAATAACTCTTTTCAATAACTCTTTTCAATAACTCTTTTCAATAACTCTTTTCAATAACTCTTTTTTTCAATAACTCTTTTCAATAACTCTTTTCAATAACTCTTTTCAATAACTCTTTTCAATAACTCTTTTCAATAACTCTTTTCAATAACTCTTTTCAATAACTCTTTTCAATAACTCTTTTCAATAACTCTTTTCAATAACTCTTTTCAATAACTCTTTTCAATAACTCTTTTCAATAACTCTTTTCAATAACTCTTTTCAATAACTCTTTTCAATAACTCTTTTCAATAACTCTTTTCAATAACTCTTTTCAATAACTCTTTTCAATAACTCTTTTCAATAACTCTTTTCAATAACTCTTTTCAATAACTCTTTTCAATAACTCTTTCAATAACTCTTTTCAATAACTCTTTTCAATAACTCTTTTCAATAACTCTTTTCAATAACTCTTTTCAATAACTCTTTTCAATAACTCTTTTCAATAACTCTTTTCAATAACTCTTTTCAATAACTCTTTTCAATAACTCTTTTCAATAACTCTTTTCAATAACTCTTTTCAATAACTCTTTTCAATAACTCTTTTCAATAACTCTTTTCAATAACTCTTTTCAATAACTCTTTCAATAACTCTTTTCAATAACTCTTTTCAATAACTCTTTTCAATAACTCTTTCTTTTCAATAACTCTTTTCAATAACTCTTTTCAATAACTCTTTTCAATTTTCACTCTTTTCAATAACTCTTTTCAATAACTCTTTTCAATAACTCTTTTCAATAACTCTTTTCAATAACTTCTTTCAATAACTCTTTTCAATAACTCTTTTCAATAACTCTTTTCAATAACTCTTTTCAATAACTCTTTTCAATAACTCTTTTCAATAACTCTTTTCAATAACTCTTTTCAATAACTCTTTTCAATAACTCTTTTCAATAACTCTTTTCAATAACTCTTTTCAATAACTCTTTTCAATAACTCTTTTCAATAACTCTTTTCAATAACTCTTTCAATAACTCTTTTCAATAACTCTTTTCAATAACTCTTTTCAATAACTCTTTTCAATAACTCTTTCAATAACTCTTTTCAATAACTCTTTTCAATAACTCTTTTCAATAACTCTTTTCAATAACTCTTTTTCAATAACTCTTTTCAATAACTCTTTTCAATAACTCTTTTCAATAACTCTTTTCAATAACTCTTTTCAATAACTCTTTTCAATAACTCTTTTCAATAACTCTTTCAATAACTCTTTTCAATAACTCTTTTCAATAACTCTTTCAATAACTCTTTTCAATAACTCTTTTCAATAACTCTTTTCAATAACTCTTTTCAATAACTCTTTTCAATAACTCTTTTCAATAACTCTTTTCAATAACTCTTTTCAATAACTCTTTCAATAACTCTTTTCAATAACTCTTTTCAATAACTCTTTTCAATAACTCTTTTCAATAACTCTTTTCAATAACTCTTTTCAATAACTCTTTTCAATAACTCAAATAACTCTTTTCAATAACTCTTTTCAATAACTCTTTTCAATAACTCTTTTCAATAACTCTTTTCAATAACTCTTTTTTCAATAACTCTTTTCAATAACTCTTTTCAATAACTCTTTCAATAACTCTTTTCAATAACTCTTTTCAATAACTCTTTTCAATAACTCTTTTCAATAACTCTTTTCAATAACTCTTTTCAATAACTCTTTTCAATAACTCTTTTCAATAACTCTTTTCAATAACTCTTTTAACTCTTTTCAATAACTCTTTTCAATAACTCTTTTCAATAACTCTTTTCAATAACTCTTTTCAATAACTCTTTTCAATAACTCTTTTCAATAACTCTTTTCAATAACTCTTTTCAATAACTCTTTTCAATAACTCTTTTCAATAACTCTTTTCAATAACTCTTTTCAATAACTCTTTTTTTTTTCAATAACTCTTTTCAATAACTCTTTTCAATAACTCTTTTCAATAACTCTTTTCAATAACTCTTTTCAATAACTCTTTTCAATAACTCTTTTCAATAACTCTTTTCAATAACTCTTTTCAATAACTCTTTTCAATAACTCTTTAACTCTTTTCAATAACTCTTTTCAATAACTCTTTTCAATAACTCTTTTCAATAACTAACTTTTTCAATAACTCTTTTCAATAACTCTTTTCAATAACTCTTTTCAATAACTCTTTTCAATAACTCTTTTCAATAACTCTTTTCAATAACTCTTTCAATAACAATAACTCTTTTCAATAACTCTTTTCAATAACTCTTTTCAATAACTCTTTTCAATAACTCTTTTCAATAACTCTTTTCAATAACTCTTTTCAATAACTCTTTTCAATAACTCTTTTCAATAACTCTTTTCAATAACTCTTTTCAATAACTCTTTTCAATAACTCTTTTCAATAACTCTTTTCAATAACTCTTTTCAATAACTCTTTTCAATAACTCTTTTCAATAACTCTTTTCAATAACTCTTTTCAATAACTCTTTTCAATAACTCTTTTCAATAACTCTTTTCAATAACTCTTTTCAATAACTCTTTTCAATAACTCTTTTCAATAACTCTTTTCAATAACTCTTTTCAATAACTCTTTTCAATAACTCTTTTCAATAACTCTTTTCAATAACTCTTTCAATAACTCTTTTCAATAACTCTTTTCAATAACTCTTTTCAATAACTCTTTTCAATAACTCTTTTCAATAACTCTTTTCAATAACTCTTTTCAATAACTCTTTCAATAACTCTTTTCAATAACTCTTTTCAATAACTCTTTTCAATAACTCTTTTCAATAACTCTTTTCAATAACTCTTTTCAATAACTCTTTTCAATAACTCTTTTAACTCTTTCAATAACTCTTTTCAATAACTCTTTTCAATAACTCTTTTCAATAACTCTTTTCAATAACTCTTCAATAACTCTTTTCAATAACTCTTTTCAATAACTCTTTTCAATAACTCTTTTCAATAACTCTTTTCAATAACTCTTTTCAATAACTCTTTTCAATAACTCTTTTCAATAACTCTTTTCAATAACTCTTTTCAATAACTCTTTTCAATAACTCTTTTCAATAACTCTTTTCAATAACTCTTTTCAATAACTCTTTTCAATAACTCTTTTAACTCTTTCAATAACTCTTTTCAATAACTCTTTTCAATAACTCTTTTCAATAACTCTTTTCAATAACTCTTTTCAATAACTCTTTTCAATAACTCTTTTCAATAACTCTTTTCAATAACTCTTTTCAATAACTCTTTTCAATAACTCTTTTCAATAACTCTTTTCAATAACTCTTTTCAATAACTCTTTTCAATAACTCTTTTCAATAACTCTTTTCAATAACTCTTTTCAATAACTCTTTTCAATAACTCTTTTCAATAACTCTTTTCAATAACTCTTTTCAATAACTCTTTTCAATAACTCTTTTCAATAACTCTTTTCAATAACTCTTTTCAATAACTCTTTTCAATAACTCTTTTCAATAACTCTTTTCAATAACTCTTTTCAATAACTCTTTTCAATAACTCTTTTCAATAACTCTTTTCAATAACTCTTTTCAATAACTCTTTTCAATAACTCTTTTCAATAACTCTTTTCAATAACTCTTTTCAATAACTCTTTTCAATAACTCTTTTCAATAACTCTTTTCAATAACTCTTTTCAATAACTCTTTTCAATAACTCTTTTCAATAACTCTTTTCAATAACTCTTTTCAATAACTCTTTTCAATAACTCTTTTCAATAACTCTTTTCAATAACTCTTTTCAATAACTCTTTCAATAACTCTTTTCAATAACTCTTTTCAATAACTCTTTTCAATAACTCTTTTCAATAACTCTTTTCAATAACTCTTTTCAATAACTCTTTTCAATAACTCTTTTCAATAACTCTTTTCAATAACTCTTTTCAATAACTCTTTTCAATAACTCTTTTCAATAACTCTTTTCAATAACTCTTTTCAATAACTCTTTTCAATAACTTTCAATAACTCTTTCAATAACTCTTTTCAATAACTCTTTTCAATAACTCTTTTCAATAACTCTTTTCAATAACTCTTTTCAATAACTCTTTTCAATAACTCTTTTCAATAACTCTTTTCAATAACTCTTTTCAATAACTCTTTTCAATAACTCTTTCAATAACTCTTTTCAATAACTCTTTTCAATAACTCTTTTCAATAACTCTTTTCAATAACTCTTTTCAATAACTCTTTTCAATAACTCTTTTCAATAACTCTTTTCAATAACTCTTTTCAATAACTCTTTTCAATAACTCTTTCAATAACTCTTTTCAATAACTCTTTTCAATAACTCTTTTCAATAACTCTTTTCAATAACTCTTTTCAATAACTCTTTTCAATAACTCTTTTCAATAACTCTTTTCAATAACTCTTTAACTCTTTTCAATAACTCTTTTCAATAACTCTTTTCAATAACTCTTTTCAATAACTCTTTTCAATAACTCTTTTCAATAACTCTTTTCAATAACTCTTTTCAATAACTCTTTTCAATAACTCTTTTCAATAACTCTTTTCAATAACTCTTTTCAATAACTCTTTTCAATAACTCTTTTCAATAACTCTTTTCAATAACTCTTTTCAATAACTCTTTTCAATAACTCTTTTCAATAACTCTTTTCAATAACTCTTTTCAATAACTCTTTTCAATAACTCTTTTCAATAACTCTTTTCAATAACTCTTTTCAATAACTCTTTTCAATAACTCTTTTCAATAACTCTTTTCAATAACTCTTTTCAATAACTCTTTTCAATAACTCTTTTCAATAACTCTTTTCAATAACTCTTTTCAATAACTCTTTTCAATAACTCTTTTCAATAACTCTTTTCAATAACTCTTTTCAATAACTCTTTTCAATAACTCTTTTCAATAACTCTTTTCAATAACTCTTTTCAATAACTCTTTTCAATAACTCTTTTCAATAACTCTTTTCAATAACTCTTTTCAATAACTCTTTTCAATAACTCTTTTCAATAACTCTTTTCAATAACTCTTTTCAATAACTCTTTTCAATAACTCTTTCAATAACTCTTTTCAATAACTCTTTTCAATAACTCTTTTCAATAACTCTTTTCAATAACTCTTTTCAATAACTCTTTTCAATAACTCTTTTCAATAACTCTTTTCAATAACTCTTTTCAATAACTCTTTCATCAAATGCAATGACTTACACATAAATAGTTGATTTTCCATGGGCCTACCCTGTCTCCCCAAAAGACGTCACTGATTTTTTTGATATTTTGAATGGCCAAAAAGGTACTGGGGCGAAAATATGCTCTCGACCCAGAACCTTGGTGAGTACTATTTTCAAAATACTATTTTATTTTGTATTTTCAAAATACTTTTGAAAAGTATTTTGTAAAAGTATTTTCAAAATACTTTTGAAAAGTATTTTGCCCATCACTGCCTAGGCTATAGGCCTATAGCTAAAAGCTAAAACCTTGTAGGCCTATAATCAGATTCGCGACCACTGACATTTATAATAGGCCCTAAATCGTAATTAGCCTATAACTCAATGTTCATATGTCAGAATCTGATTCAAATCTCAGTTTATCCAGGTTCATTCATTCATGAATTCATTCTGAGAATTTATATAGCGCCACTTCAAGAAACCTACTCAGGAGCGCTCCCAGCCCAGCCACGACTAAAGAAAAAAGACGAGTGACTTAATTATAAAACCTAGTTCAATCATTATTCAGCAGGCACAATACACATTAACACAGGCAGCCATAGGCTTACATTATAGGCCTATTATAGGCTATATAGGTCTAGACTTATCGCAGTGTGTCACTGATTTACTTCGTAATGCTAGCTGCATGAACAACAGTCGACATGACGTCGGAAGTATTGTACTGTAGGCCTATTGTATTAAAACATTTATAAAGCGCCTCTCATAGGAAGTAATAGGGGCCTAGGTCTATGCATCAAACAGACAAGTAGATAAATGAAGAATGAGATTCTATCAGTCCACAAAGACGTCTGCTGTCTTTTCCTATTTGCAAATATTGCCTGAACTCAACCACTGCCATGATCTCGAAAACCATCTCAAAACAATTCTGGACCCGTGGAACTCCCTATTATCACAGAATAGATAAAGCTACGCTTTATCTATTCTGTGCTATTATCGACCCGATAATAGCCTACTTGAATTCACTTCCGTTATGCGTTAGTGCATTTGGAGAGCTTAGTAGTGGACGGTCAATCGAGATAAGTGGTTCAAAATATGTGCAGAACAGAAATATTTCATGATTTATGTTCCACTAACGCCCTGTAGCAAACTAGGTTATAAAATGAGTGCATCGACTGTACACTGTGGTTCAGAAGCTCACCGCAACGCGGCCATACCGCTACAAGGGCGCCTCACAAACAACTAATCCGCGGGATAGCCTAAGCATTAGCAGAGAGTCAGAGACTGCCTACCAACAATTCATCCATTCATTTAGTCACAGCTTACAGACTTTGGCCTCCCTTGTCTCCTTTATCAACCTTCCCCGGCCAGTGTATGAAACCCAAGAGCTGTGGATGTGATTATTGACCCACCTTGCTGTCAATGAAGGAGGTGCCGATGGTTCTCGTTTGTTTGCGCTGCTGCAGGACTCCTCTAGCCGTCGAAGGACGAGATCGGCGATTGACCGACAGTCTTCGTCTGGACTGTTGCCAAGCAGCAGCATCGACGAATCATTAACCTACGAATATTCAGCCATTCAGTCAGTCACAGCACTTAACCAAAGGACAGCACTTAACCATACGAGACCTAATTATTCACTTCTTTATTGACGAAAACTTCCCATTTACCCCGCTTCCCAACCACAACCCACCGTACCAGCTCTTCTGCTGCCTCCCTCCACCCACTGATCTTGTGACAACCGGTTCTTCACACGGTTTATCTGACTTGATGCAGCGCTCGTGAATAGGCTGTTGCCTCGCGCCGTTTAAGTAGCGCTTCAACATTTCTAGAGTTTATGGTTATCAGTAGGATTAAGATAGAAACGACTCCACGATCGCTGACGGCTGCAGCAAAAATCTTATGTATGCATCAACAGCATTTGTATAGAAGTCAGAATGGAGACCTTAATGTATATCTATGTATGGAAATATATACATATATTTGAGGTGGGGATATGGTTGAATGGTAACAAGCTAGCAAGAAGATCAGAAGGACGCGGGTTTGATACCCGCTAGCCCCATATGGTTGACTCAGCCTTCAACTCCCTAGGGGCGACTGTAAAATGAACAGTAGGACAGGTGGGCGCCTCGCAGGTTACCTTACAGTTGAATTCCAATTATATTAAACTTATCATCATCTGTTGCTGCGTTAGCCTACCATGTAATCTTACTGCGTACTTGTCAGTTTGAAATAATAAACGAATATTATTATTATATTTGTATTTTATACAAACAAATAGCCTTTCACAAGCGCTGCCTACATGGCTATCTAATAGGCAATAGCCTACATGGCTATCTAATAGGCAACAACCTACATGGCTATCTAATAGGCAACAACCTACATGGCTATGATCTAACAGGCAATAGTCTACATGGCTATCTAAAAGGCAACAGCCATGTAAAGCTCCATTCGTGGTCTACTGCATCGATTGCTCCAGTATTCGAAGTATGGTCCTGACGGGGCCCTCGGGGCCTTTCGCTCGGCCCAGGCATTCGTTGCCATCGGTTGCCCCAAGTGGCCAATACCAGCCCAAAAAGTGGCTGTCTGTGGGGCATGTGCCTAAGAAGGATAGCAGGTCGAATAATGTAATGTAATGTAATTAGTAATTTATATAGCGCCGCTCACAGCCGAGGCCATTCAGTAGCGCTCCCAGTGCGAGAACCCCGAGAGAAGAAATATGTTTTAAGGAGAGAGAGAGATGAAGACAATGATCCAGAAAGGAAAGTCTCACGCAAAGTGAAGTGAAGGGCATTCCATAAAGAGGGCCCAATGATGGCAAAGGATCGAGTTTGAGCAATCGTAGTCCTAGCTCGTGGGACAAAGAAGTCAGATCGGTCCAGAGATCGTAAAGGCCGATGAGAAGATGCAGAAAGAGGAGGACGAATGACATCCCTGAGGTATTTTGGAGCAAGTCCCAGTTTGGATTTGAGGACCAAAGCAAGGACTTTAAACTGAATGCGGTCAGAGAGAGGAAGCCAATGCAGTTGGTTAACCATGAATGATGATATATGGGAGTATTTAGGAAGGTGAGCAATCAATCGAGCAGCAGTATTGAGAACAGATTGAATAGGGTATAGACGGACCTTGGGAAGACCAATAAGTAGGGAGTTGCAATAATCAATTCTGGAACAGACAAATGCATGGACAATGGATGCCATGGTAGAGAGAGGAACAGATCTGCGAATAACCCTGAGACGCCGTAGGTGAAAGTAAGAGGATCGTGTAAGGTTGGTTACATGAGCAGAAAAAGTGAGAGCGCTGTCCAAAGTGACACCTAGGTCACGCACACAAGTAGAGAACGTAAAATTGGGAAAGTTTTCAGAGAGAAGCGAAAAGTCAATTTTCAGAAGTTGTTGGGGTGTGCCAAGCCAAATAAGTTGAGTTTTGGAAGAGTTTAGCGAAAGGCGATTGGAAGACATCCACAAATGCAAGTCATGGGAAAGAGCTTCAATACGGCGAGCTAAAGTGAGTTGAGTAGACGCAGGACCATGAACATATGCCTGAACGTCATCAGCAAAAAGGTGACCAGTAGCAGAGTAATTTGTAAACAAAGAGGTAATATCAGCCGTGTACAAAATGAAAAGAAGGGGTCCAAGGACTGATCCCTGAGGAACTCCTAGAAGGACAGGCACCCAGTTAGACCTGGAATTACCAGCTATAACCATTTGGGTGCGACCAGACAGGTAGGATTGAAGCCAGAGAAGAGGGACTCCCTTAAGACCATAGGAGGATTCAAGGCGTTGGAGCAGAATATCGTGATCCACCATGTCGAAGGCTGCTGAGACATCAAAAAGTGCAAGAAGGGTGACCTGAGCCTTATCAATAGCTGAGTAGATGTCAGCTAGCATAGAGAGCAGGGCTGTTTCAGTTGAGTGGAACGCCCTGAAACCAGATTGGTGTGAGGGGAGAAGGCCTGAAGACTCAAGGTAAGGAAGAATCTGAATTGAAACCAGACGTTCAAGGGTTTTTGAAAGAAAAGACAGGTTAGAAATAGGCCGATAATTTTTGCAGTCGTTTGGGTCCAGATTAGTTTTCTTAAGTGCCGGGAAAACCAAAGCACGTTTTTGGGAAGCAGGAATGCAGCCCTCAGTAAGCGATCTATTGAAGAGATAGAGAAAGAACGGTGCAAGATCATCAAGTATGTCAATAATAATAAATGGAGGGAGTGGGTCTAGTTCACATGATCTAAGATTAACACCCGAGAAAACTGTTCTTAGATCAGCGTCCGTAATAGGCTTAAAGCCAACGAACTCGGAAGATGTAGATGAGAACACCGGAGGTGTAGCATCAGCTGTAGCGGCACGGAGAGAGTTTGTCTTCGTGTTCAGCATGTCAAGAAACTCATCAGCAGTGAAGGCTGGAGTCTCGAGCGGACGAGACGGCCGACCAAGAAGCCCCGAGATGGAAGACCATAGACGCCGTGGGTTTTTTTCGTTACGCGAGACAAGGTTCTCCCAGTAAGCGGCCTCTTTGTGATGGTATAGCCGGTGAAGGCTAAGAATACAAGCGAGTGCAATCAGCATACCAAGGGAGCAATCGGTTTGCTTGGTTATGTCACATGAGACGATTATTGCCATGGCAACAAAGAGAGTTACGGATTTTAGGTTTAGCGAAACGTTATAATAACTGTCTTTCAATGTATTTTAATGTTTATGTTAAGACGCTACAATAATTTTATTTTGCATTTAATTTCTCTATTTGGTTTTAGATTACTACCATCAGCATGATTCATAGGCCGAAGGTCCGTAGGTGTCCAATGCACGCATTAATCAGTCCAGCCTTCTTTCCACAGTTCTTGATCTTACGCTGCTATAATTAAGGACTATCACAGTGAAGTAAAAAAATAATATTATTATAGCGAGCTGAATAATAACATTTTTCGTGTTTATTATTCAAACTTACACACTGCAGTTTGAGTACAAGTCATAGTATGAACGAATGATCACAAGTTATTACATGAGTTGAATGTAACTGCACGGCAGCCATGCAAGACGCCCATCACGACCTACTGCTCATTTTACAAACGCCACCTTGCGAATGAAAGGCTGAGTCGACCTTTGGGGGGTAGCGGAACTCGACCATGCTGCTCTTCTGCTCTTCGTGCTCCAGTGTTTACCATTCACCTAAACTCCCTCCCTAGGCAAACTGAAACTAAAAATTCTTCGAAAAGAATTCTTCATTAAATGCGGAAAAAGCTCGGGAGGGGTTAAACACGTAAATTAGGCAAACAACCTAACATTAATTAACGTTAATAACAGGAATTTACCCCCTCCCCATTTCTGGCTCCGAAATGTCGCAGTCTGTAGCCTACAGATGTAGGTCTATATTTTGTAATCATTGCGATTTTATGGGTTTGCTGAGAGCAGACAACTGGCTGCTATATCAATTCTGGTGCAATGAAGAAATCATTGGATTAGATCTGATGAACTGACCTCTATTATGTATTCCCTTCCATCCTTTCCCCGAATTGCTTTGACAGATAGAATGTCGAGCCCTCCGAAAAGAGAAGCGCATTCGTCCAGCCAATCTCTAAACCTATTTCAAAAGTAATTTAGCCGACAAAATAATCATTTATTGCCCGTCTGAAGGGAGAACTACAAAGAAGCGCTCGACAGATAGCCTACATGCACATGATATGATGATGATGATGATGATGATGATGATGATGATGATGATGATGATGATGATGATGATGATGATGAATGATGATGATGATGATGATGATGATGATGATGATGATGATGATGATGATGATGATGATGATGACGACGACGACGATAATAATGACGATGAAGGAGAAGGAGAAGGAGAAAAAGGAGGAGGAGAAGAAGAGGAAGAAGCCAACTTCCTGACACCAAGCACCTTCGATATCTGAAGCATTTTCTCTGCTAAGGAGATACCTTCTACACTCTACGGCCAGGCCATGGACATAAAAAAATTCCCTATCGAGTGTCATCAGCAAACTGATGAGCTGCATGCAACCCACAGAAGAAAACACTAGGTTCAAATCAACAGTTAGAGGATAAGCGTATAGATCAGGGGAACCAAAGATGGAACTCTGTGGAAGACCTACTGTGTGGAACTAAAAAGCACTGCCTGACTGCGCCCAGAGAGGACACTGAACGATCTTTCACGGCGTTCCCTCGCACTGAATGCCATGGTCAACGGTGACAAAATAATGCCGCACTCATATCAAAATGGAGGGAAAGTGTTACGTGTTTCCAATCAAAAGTCCCAACGTGTCATCAAGAATGCGTGTGATAACAGAAGAAGCAGTTGCGAGTGAGACTAAGACAGTTCGAGACAAGTAAGATTTTAATCTGCTTAAGAATATCCCGTACCGGGTACATGAACGTGAACTGATATGCAAACGATTTTAACATGGTTAGAGAAAGACATCGTGGAGTCAACAGTTAGGCCTACGCCCAAATTATATGTATAAGCTGCATCAGCGCCGCCGCTAGGATTTTAATTGTGTACGCACAATCAGCATGCGACCATGCGTATAGGCCGGGCCCACGAAAATATGTGGGGGGGATACGAAGAACGAGCGTCCGCACTTTTTTGAATTTCCACACTGTAATGGTAGCAGTTTTAGCAGTCATCTGAACAAAATTGCTCTATAAATTCAGTGGTGGTAGCTAAGATGTAGTTTGATTCGTTTTTTATTTTGACTGCAGACAATACTATAGTAGCAAACCAGACATTTATCGAAATTAATATAAAAGCTAGAAAATAAGTTCAATTTCCAAGAACGCCATCGGCCTAAGCCTTAAGGTATAAACATATCGTGGAGGGTAGGGAGGAGAGAGCAAATGGAGGAAAGGGAGGAAGAGAGCAATTGACGGAAGAGGTGCGAAGGGAGGAAGAGAGCGAAAGGGAGGAAGAGAGCAAGTGGAGGGTAGGGAGGAAGAGAGCGAAATGGAGGAAAGGGAGGAAGAAAGCTAAATGGAGGAAAGGGAGGAAGAGAGCAGAAATGGAGGAAAGGAAGGAAGCGACCGAAATGGAGGAAAGGGAGGAAGAGAGCTAAATGGAGGAAAGGGAGGAAGAGAGCAGAAATGGAGGGTAAGGAGAGTAAGAGAGCGAAATGGAGGAAGAGAGCGAAAATGGAGGAAAGGGAGGAAGAGAGCGAAATTGAGGAAAGGGAGGAAGAGAGCAGAAATGGAGGAAGAGAGCGAAATAGAGGAAAGGGAGGAAGAAAGCGAAATAGAGGAAAGGGAAGAAGAGAGCAGAAATGGAGGAAAGGGAGGAAGAGAGCAGAAATGGAGGAAAGGGAGGAAGAGAGCTAAATGGAGGAAAGGGAGGAAGAGAGCGAAATGGAGGAAAGAGAGGAAGAGAGCGAAAGGGAGGAAGAGAGAGAAATGAAGGAAAGGGAGGAAGAGAGCAAAAAGGGAGGAAAGGGAGGAAGAGAGCTAAATGGAGGAAAGGGAGGAAAAAAGAGCGAAATGGAGGAAAGGGAGGAAGAGAGCAGAAATGGAGGAAAGGGAAGAAGAGAGCGAAATGGAGGAAAGGGAGGAAGAGAGCGAAATGGAGGAAAGGGAGGAAGAGAGCTAAATGGAGGAAAGGGAGGAAGAGAGCAGAAATGGAGGAAGAGAGAGAAATGGGGAAAGGGAGGAAGAGAGCGAAAAGGGAGGAAAAGGAGGAAGAGAGCAGAAATGGAGGAAAGGGAGGAAGAGAGCGAGAAATGGAGGAAAGAGAGGAAGAGAGCAGAAATGGAGGAAGGGAGCAGAAATGGAGGAAAGGGGAAGAAAAGAGTGCGAAATGGAGGAAAGGGAGGAAGAGAGCGAAATGGAGGAAAAGGGAGGAAGAGAGCAGAAATGGAGGAAAGGGAGGAAGAGAGCTAAATGGAGGAAAGGGAGGAAGGGAGCGAAAGGGAAGAAGAGAGAGAAATGGGGGAAAGGGAGGAAGTGAGCGAAAGGGAGGAAAGGGAGGAAGAAGAGCGAAAAGGGAGGAGGTGCGAATGGAGGAAAGGGAGGAGGTGCGAATGGAGGAAAGGGAGGAGGTGATAATGGAGGAAAGGGAGGAGGTGGGAATGGAGGAAAGGGAGGAGGTGCAGAATGGAGGAAAGGGAGGAGGTGGGAATGGAGGAAAGGGAGGAGGTGCGAATGGAGGAAAGGGAGGAGGTGCAGATGGAGGAAAGGGAGGAGGTGGGAATGGAGGAAAGGGAGGAGGTGCGAATGGAGGAAAGGGAGGAGGTGCGAATGGAGGAAAGGGAGGAGGTGCGAATGGAGGAAAGGGAGGAGGTGAGAATGGAGGAAAGGGAGGAGGTGCGAATGGAGGAAAGGGAGGAGGTGCGAATGGAGGAAAGGGAGGAGGTGATAATGGAGGAAAGGGAGGAGGTGGGAATGGAGGAAAGGGAGGAGGTGCGAATGGAGGAAAGGGAGGAGGTGGGAATGGAGGAAAGGGAGGAGGTGCGAATGGAGGAAAGGGAGGAGGTGGGAATGGAGGAAAGGGAGGAGGTGCGAATGGAGGAAAGGGAGGAGGTGATAATGGAGGAAAGGGAGGAGGTGGGAATGGAGGAAAGGGAGGAGGTGCGAATGGAGGAAAGGGAGGAGGTGCGAATGGAGGAAAGGGAGGAGGTGATAATGGAGGAAAGGGAGGAGGTGGGAATGGAGGAAAGGGAGGAGGTGCGAATGGAGGAAAGGGAGGAGGTGCGAATGGAGGAAAGGGAGGAGGTGCGAATGGAGGGTAAGGAGGAAGGGAGAGTCAATGCATGTGAAATCTTAACGTGTGAAATACCGTGTAAGTGACTGTCTCAGATTTGACTGTAATTTTTGCTATTTTATTGTTTGATCATTATGTTTGTACATCATATTGAAATTGTCAGAAGCCTATCGCCATGTATCTGCATTGGATCATCATCATCACCACCACCATCATCAGTTTCTGACGCCAGCCATTTGGCGGCGATGGGTACGAATAAATTATCTCCTTTAAATGTCGAAACCATCGGAGTCTTCTTTGAACGACTTTGTCTAGCAGAGTTGTTTCGATCCATAATGCTGTCTAATGCCAGCGTTTCTTATTTTCTGAAGTCTTGAAATCCCTGCAATCTTCCGCAGTAAACTAATTTCTGCTGTAATAATAATTATTCTTTTCTTGTCTTGCTTTCGCACTGGCCAACATTCCGACCGGTAGACTAGAGGCAAATCGGTTGTATCTTCGTCTCGTATAATTAGCCTAATTATCTTTGTCTGTTTTTGGTCTTGGTAAATAGTAATAGGATTGCAAGGGGTGTTCAGGCACGAATGAGGAAGTTTTTCACCTCGCAAGATATAATTAAAATTATGAAATTATTTAATTTCCCAAAGAACTGATGTAAATTGTTATTACTTTTAACCAAAAAGATGGCATCCAAAATGCACCATTATACACACCCAAATAAAAAGTTCCTTAATTACAGCTTCTTCCCAGACCCCTCCCCTCAGAGAGGTTGGAATCTGCGTAATTTTGGGGAGGCTCTGGTTACGCCACTGCTAGATGGTGTTAGACTGTTAGTTTACCTACTATTAAACCTAGTACCTAAGTTATTATAATTTTTTAACTTAATAATAATATTTCACTGTTTTCATTTGCAATTTTTCGTTTCTTAGCCTTTCAGCGCTGTACGCACGTGCGTAAGTGCGTACGTCTACCGGCGCCCCTGGGCTGCATTCAGAGCGATTAGCAGTCAATCAATACAATACAACTGTAATTTGATAAAGCCATCCTTACAAAGTTCAGAAGTGCACATTGAAGCCGGGCAACCATTAAGAACCATAAGTAGACTGGAAGAGGTAAGTTTTCAGCTTAAAGCTAAAGACAGCCTAACGAACGGACGTTATAGCGAATCATAATTATTGTGGAGTTGTTGGATTGTGTCTGACTGCATGAATTAAGTCTTAGAAGAATTCAGAAGAAGCTTAAGTTACTGGTCATCGAAAGACTGAACTTCAACGAAAACAGAAGCAGAAAGAGACATGAGTAATTGAAGAGCCGAAAGGCCCGAAACAGACGAGAAGCCGTTGAACGAAAGAATCAGCTGAATATCGATCGTGGGCGCTATATAAGTCATTAGACTAGATGAGATTGAATAAGCCAAAGGCTGCATTAAGTTCAGAGCAACGCTATGACATATAAGACTGTCCCCAGAATAGAACAGTGCTTGAGACACCAGACTAAGAAGACAGCGGAAGGAGAAGTGGGTCGTGATCGATGGTGTGGAAGACGGCAGAGATGTCGAGGAGACAGAGACAGGAGACTTGTCAACGACTTCCAGCAGACAGTGCAGAGACCCGTTTATTATACAGAGAGAACAAAAATTTCCAAAAATTATTTGGTTGGGTGAAATTGGATTGAGAAGAAGTGGTTGAGAAGTGGTTGAGGAGTGAGTTAGAAGAAAGGTAATCGTTAGCCTACAATGCGTTTTGTTATTTTAGAAAAATGGACAGACTGGAGATGGAACGATATATTTAGAGAGGTTTTTGGTGGGCTTAGCATAGAAATATAATACTTGCCTGTCGGTCATTGGTATCATCTCTAATATTGCAGATCCTATGTTGGCCTTCCAGTTACCAGACATTGCCTTTCGTCTGTATAACAACAGTGACAGCAGCCAACTGTTATGTCAAGCATACAGCTATTATGTGCAGCATCTCACGTACTAAAAACGCTACGTTACTTTTTGGTTGCCACTTCGTCCCAAGTCTAGATAAAATGCAATCAATCTGCCCATGCCATGATCGATCGATCGATCGATTGGCTGACTGATTGATTGACTGACTGAATGACTAATTGATTGATCGATTGATCGAGTGATTGAGTGATTTATTGATTGACTGATTGAGTGAGTGACTGATTGAGTGAGTGAGTAAATGAGTGATTGATTGAGTGAATGATTGAGTGTTTGATTGATTGATCGATCGATTGATTAATTGATTGATTGACTGATTCACTGATTGATTGATTACTGTGTTTAGTGGCGTAATGTTTCTATAGGGGTATATACATGTAAGCCTTGTATATTGAGCCGATCTTCTGGATGTAGATGTCGCACTGTGCGTCGATGTGAGGCTCCGTCGTTGAGTAGCAGTTCGTCACAGCCATCACACTCGCTATGTCTTGAAAACCGTAATGGTTATCGACTTTCACCTATTCACACGTAATTTTAAGTTTTTTATACACAATTATTAATATAACAACATAACATGCACATAGTCATAAAATTATGACGTATGCATACACATAGACACACAAATACACATCCATCCATACATAAACATGAATATACATGTATATTTATATATATTAACATGAAATATATATATATATAATATATATATATATATATATATATATATAAAGTATATCATGCAAGAGATCGAAAGTAATGGAGAAACTGCAGATTCTAAGAGAACTGCAGGCAAATAATCTTCCTCGATACACAATCATTTGGAAAGTCCAGCCTCTAAAATCTAAATAATAGAGAAAGTTATTCATACAGGAATGCATCATGCATGATATTATATTATTATAGCTCACTGACTTAAAATATGCATTACTGTTACACAATATTAAACAGGATATACCTTTCCCATGCCAGAATGAGCGTGACCAATTTTGACAACGACTGGAAATTTTGGAATAACCAGCTATGCGAACAAAAACAGTTTAAAAGTGAATTAACAATTAACTGACTACAAAATCCAGCATATTGCATAAACACGCAGTCCATCTATTTCCATTTCCGGTTATTCATACATCCAAAGACCAATTCCGTCCGTTCGTTCATCTACGCATTCATCTAGATGCGTCCTATATGCTGCCATCCATGATCCATCTATGCATCCATGTATGCAACATCCATCTATGCGTTCATTGATGCATCCTCTATGTTGCCATCCATCTATATATATATTCATTTATGCAACCATCCATTTCTGTGCATAACAATGTACATAGCAGAGAGTACAACTGGGACCAATGCTTTTGAACGTAGACTCTCGACCGCTGCAAAGCAATTGACGATTAAACCACTCAGTACAGAGCGGCCTTTCATCGCCTCTTACGTCACTGTTCACACAAATACGCAAACGAACCATAATGCATTTATACGCACACACAACAACACACAGACATACCATAACGCATACATAATATATACTTATACGCCAACACAGGCATAGACAACACCACCAAAAAACAATCGAGTCTTTTTTAGTACGAAGCGACATTGATGTCACAGTTGGTGCCAAACAGTAATGAACGAAATTAAAGCGACATTGAGGCGTCACGATACACAGCAAGATCCACTAAGCCGGGCCTAAGACCCACGAGCTTCTTTTTAATTAACACGAAAATAATTATTTACAGCAGTAGTAGTGGTTGTGGTTGTGGTTGTGGTGGTGGTTGTGGTGGTGGTGGTGGTGGTGGTTGTGGTTGTGGTGGTGGTGGTGGTGGTGGTGGTGGTGGTGGTGGTGGTGGTGGGTAGTAGTAGTAGTAATAGCAGTAGCAGCAGCCGAATGATCTTTTCGTTATCGTTACCACCCCCAAATGAATGCTTATTTTGTCGAGAGATCATTTCTACTTCGCGTAATTAGTGATATCAATATTCATCATGCAACAGAATCAATTATGCATCGGTTGTTTTCCCACCCCCCCACCCCCACCCACCCCACCCACCCCCCCATCCAATGCGAGTGCTGAGTTAAGCGATGCTAGTGTGCTGACGGAAAGCAACCATAATGAAATTCTGATCGTTTTTCAATTCGATTAATAACAAATGAACCGCTTGAAATGAAAATCCACTTTGCCAAATGTGTCAACAATCTAAAGTACTTTTCGGCTGTGAGTCGGGGCATCGATTCTGCAGAATTAAACATACGAAATAATGCTACGGTCTTTGGTCTAAAGAAAGTATTCCCACACGCGAATATAAGTGTATTAAAGTGCATAAAGGCACGTAATATACATGGACACCAGAACAAAACTGTGAATCTAAAATGTTCGAAGCACGTGGCCGTAAATCACGAGGTTGATGTCAGAAGCCACTTGGCCAAGGTCAAACGTCACAAGGCCAAAGCCACTTAATGTGGCCTCGATGCGAAGTAAGGCCTCGAAGCTTAAGGTCGCTATGTAAAGGCCTGCATGTTTGTAATTCCATGTAATTATGGATTACACGGTAGGATCATGTTACTGTATATGTAGATGATACTCTACACTATGGAACCAGCTTCCTCCTTTGACTCGTTCCTGTTTATTAACTGGTGGGCCAAGTGCCTCTTTTCGTTGTCTCAAGACATACGACATTTCTTTTCTCTGGGTCATTCGCACTGGGAGCGCCTCTGATTGGTGTGCACTGCGAGAGGCGCTATACAAATTGATAGATACAATACAATACAATACAATACACGAAGACACTATAATGGGAGCAAACAACGTCCTGTTTCAATCCGCAGTCATTGCAGAATGGATGACAATGGCTTCCGCCGTAAATACACGCGACAGTGTCAGTGCATGTCGCCAATAGGCCTACACTACGCGACCACCATGATAGGCCTATAGCACAAATGTATGTATTTTATCGGTTGTTAAAGGTTGCAATAAATATTGATTGATTGATTGATGTATGCATGTATTGTATGTATGTATGTATGTATGCAAGTATGTATATATTTATGTATGTGTGTATGCGTATGCATGCGCATTTGTATGTATGTAGATAGGTAGGTAGGTAGGTATGCAGTATTAACAGTGTATGTATGTATGAAAAAGCGTTGAATTTGAAGTTGTACTTTACATGTACGTGGCAGAGCTTTCGGATGGCAATGGAGAAAACAGCATTTTTTAGAAGGTCATTACGGAGACATAATGCTGAACTCGGTGACAATTAGCACGACAATGAGAAGGTCAGACGGAAGTAGATAGACGAAGACTTGACGTATGTGAAGCAGTGAAACAGTAAGAACACCAGCAGCCATTTCCGTTGTCCAACGGGTCTTTCCATAGGTCGAGGTGCAGACCGGATATCCGGTTTCTACCGGACGTCCGGTGCAGAGAAGCTCTAACTGCCAGCAGACGGTTCCATTGATCAATACTGCATGCAACCATGCGCTCGCCAGATAAGAGACGAACCATCGCAGAAAGATACGAATGAGCAAGCACACGCAGCTCATCATCGGAAGCAATTGGAACCGTTCATCATATACAGCAACAAGAAACGTTTATGCTGTTGCACGCACTTGCATAACTGTACTGTACGTACGCATTTGATGAATGTATAAATGCAAGCATACGTGCATATAATTATGTATGTATGATGTATGCATGCTTATAGGTCTATATATGTATGTGTGCATTATGTATGTATGTATGTATACGTGAATGTGTGTATGCACGTATGTATATAAAATATGTAGGTATAGGTATGTTTATAAATTATGTACATGTTATGTAAATTGCGTGTGCGCGTATGAATATATACGTGTATATATATATATATGTATAATAATGTATTTTACGTATATATATATATATATACGTACGCACATGTATTAATGTATGTTACGTACAAATCAAAATAAATCAAATGTAATCAAATTACGTATCATATATCTATGTCCGACTGTACATGTATGTGTGTACGCATGCATGACTGGATGGATGGATGCATGGGACACCTATAATGAATGCATTTGTGAATGCATTTTCTAAAAACCCTTAAAACATGCGGTAATTATTTTAAGTGAGGTGAAAAATGATATCACTTGGTTATTATATTAATTTTGTTATTTAACCCGAGGTACATGGAGCAGAAACCCCATCCCCCGAAGATTTAGAACATATTTCATGATATGATATCCTGGATTGAGATTGACCAATCATCCGACTCTGTTGAAGTCTTCTGTGAGTTACTGCGTTGAAACGTTACTTTTGGTCATGGAGAGGCGTTGGAAAAAGAATGATGCGTTTATCTCTGGTCAAGAATAGTTCGGGTCAAAGTTCAACCAAAGATGTTGATGAAAGCAATGTCACGTTGTTTCAAAGGTCAAAGGAAGAATGCAGCAGTATCCGGCATGATGGTTTCATCTTCAGTCATCTTACTCTGGACCGCAATCTCAGCAGTAACGCCAATCTCCTCTTCAGTGGCTCTTCACCGATATGAATCTGCCAGGGTACTGTTATTAACTGTGACTGCCAGGCAGGGCCACTCCCTCTTTCCCTCTTTCCCTCTCTCCCTCTCTCCATCCAAAGAAATGAGGACTGTGCCGTCGGTGGCCCAATCCCTTCGGACATCACCAGTCCAACTGGCGCCTGGGATAATGGAAAACTAGTTTTAATGAGGGTCTGGCGAACGATGTCATTAATAAGTCCTTATCTTGACACCCGGCCACAGATTGAGCAATATGAAAATCTGTACGAGTCACTCTGTTAATAATAATAATAGTAATAATAATAATAATAATAATAATAATAATGATAATAGTAGTAATAGTAGTAGTAGTAGTAGTAGTAGTAGCAGCAGCAGCAGCAGCAGCAGCAGCAGCAGCAGCAGCAGCAGCAGTAGCAGTAGCAGTAGTAGTAATGGCAGTAGTAGCAACAGCAGCAACAGCAGTAGTAGTAGTAGTAGCAGTAGCAGCAGCTGCAGTAGCAGTAGTGGCAGGCTAGACAGCTGCAACAGTAGCAGTGCTGTAGTAGTAGTAAGCAAAGCAGCAGCAGGAAGCAGTGAGGGTGCAGAATTTCTCTCCGAACTGGGACTTCGCATTTCAGCTGTCTCTCAAGATCAACGCGAAACTAATTTCCTGTTCCAACGTCTTTCCATCTGTGTCCAGCGCCACAACACCATTGCATTTAGAGACACGCTTGTCGAAGGTCGTGAAACCTGGGACAGGGCCTGATTTCTAGGAGATGAAAACTTTTCCTCCGAACATAATTTTTTTCTGAGAGATTATTTCTAGCTCTGGTAAAAAATTAATAATAATAAATAATAATAATAATAATAATAATAATAATAATAATAATAATAATAATAATAATAATAATAATAATAATAATAATAATAATAATAATAATAATAATAATAATAATAATAGCAGTAGCAACAACAATAATAAGAATAATAATAACAATAATAATAATAATAATAATAATAATAATAATAATAATAATAATAATAATAATAATAGTAGTAGTGGTAGTAGTAGTAGTAGTAGTAGTGGCAGTAGCAGTAGTAGTAGTAGTAGCAGTAGGCCCAGTAATAGTAATAGTAATAGTATTACTGTTACCATAATATTATCATAACTAGCCTATTATTATCACCATCATTATTGCTATAATATTAGTATCGTAATTATTTTCATTACAATTATTACTACTATTTCCATTACTACTGCTTTGTTACTGCTGCTGTTACAATAACTACTTCTATTATCACTACTACAACCACTACTACTGCTTTCAATAATTTATTCGATTCATGAGAAATCTTACCCAGAGGTTGCTTGCCATCTCCCGATGGTTGGGGTAGTATGACTGGTCGATCAGCGGAAATCTATCTTTACCCAATCGCTTCCGGATTTGTATAAGATGAGAAAACTAAACTCCAGTAAAATATTAACAAAGGATGATTCATTATACCCAGCACATCGAATGCATTCATTCGTACATATTATGCACGAAGGATTTCAAAGTGTCTCAAAGGAGTATATGCATACAGCTGGGTATGGACGAACTATGCCTTGTGCATGAGACACCGGCGCAATCGGAGTTTCATCGGTAGAAGCTCTGTGCATTATTCATCAGCGCTATGGAATTGCTAATTAATAATTAAAGTAATAATTATGTGACTCTATAAGATGTCTCGAATTTTCACTTATAATGCATAAATGATTAAATATTCAATTGTCATTTCAAATTTACATCTTCTGTAAGCAGCTGTGCTTGAACTTCTTTCAATAAAGACTTGACATTGAGTGAGTCAGACAAATGTTTGCATAATTTAGGCCTAACTATATGAACGAGGCAGGTGTCTGACTTTCCTATAGGTTTTATCTTTCAAGTATTTACCTCAAGAGCGAGAAACGACGGAAAAGGAAAACACGGAATCTAATTCTGTCTGTCTGTCTGTTTGTCTACCTCCATCTTTCTTGATTATATTGTCTCGACTTCAATCTCTGCACCATTTTATCTGTTCACCTGTCCTTTTCACTCTCGACCAATGTGTCTTATCGTCTCTCTTTCTACCTCTCTGCATGCCTGTCTCTTATTTTGTGTATCTTCCAACACCTGTGATAATTGTATATTTATACATAAGCTATCCGATGTACATGGTTATGTCTAGCTAGACTTATTTCGTCATTAGACCTTAGAAATTCGCATTAATTATAAATGAACTAATTAGGTAGCGAATCGATCTTCCGACCTCTGGCATCGTTCAGGCTCAATACATTCCACAGGGATGTACACGACCTACATGTATTATTATACTTGGGGCTATGATGGACTCTTCTCTAGCTGTGACGTGATATAGCGCCTCGTTACTTGATTAGCTAATTAATACCTGAATAATAGCTGAAGAATCTTACCACCCAAGGCTTGTCGAGGAAATTGTAGATCGACTGGAGTGAGTTGACGCTTGGCACTCCGCCATAATGGAGACCGAGGACGATGTGCTTCCAGTTCTCACTGGCATCTCGCGCATGCTGCCTCACGAGCACGAAGTCTGGCTTAAACGACCTTAACGAGATTAAGCCCAGCGTTCATTTATTTAGTAAGAACTCTACACAATCTTCATTCAGCATATGTACGTATAGGAGCCACTAGCTACATGTACACTGCAGCGCCTGTGCTTCAAGGGCAAGTGCTTGACCAATTACCATACTGCTTGACCATAACATAACATAACGGTATCCGGACATTACCCCCCTTGTCTATTTATTACCCCCTGCCATTACCCCCCCGCCATTACCCCCCGTCCCGTATAATAATATAATTATAACAATTAATATAATATATTAATATTATATATTATACATATAATTATAATAAATAATTAATATATTTATTAGTGATATTAATTATTATTACATATTATATATTATTCTAATAATTATATTACTATATTAATTAATAAATATTATTATAATTCATTATATTATAGTTATAATTAATAATTATAATTATTATTTATAATATTATATATTATTAATTATAATTATAATTATGATATATTATTATACGGGACGGGGGGGTAATGGCGGGGGGTAATGGCAGGGGGTCCGAATAATGGGGACCGGCCGGGGTAAAGTCCTTAACATAACATAACATAACAAGGGTTTTAAGTGGTTCAGAAGACGTTTAGTCTGTGTTTTTAAACCACTGCAATTAGCCTGGAACATGATTAACAGCCCAATTTTCTAGCTCTTCTTAAAAGCTGTTATAGTTTCCACTGAGACAGTACTATCATCCAAACCACAGAAAAATTTGACCTCTGTAGGTCTTTCACCAAACTGTAGGATCCTTCGAATTGAATGCATGTATCAGGCAGGGAAGGGCAAATTACTTGGAAAAATGTAATTGAATTACAAATTACTTTGGGACATGAAATGTAATTTCAAATTACAAAATACATGCAGGCCCGACGAGAGGGGAGCAGGGGGGGGAAACCCAGGGGCCCGGCGACTTTTAGGGGCCCGGGCTGGGCCCAAATCAACTTATGAAAAATATTAAAATCAGTTATACAAAGTTTATGATTTATGCCTTTTAAAATATAATATTACGGACACTTAACTACAATAGTTGCATATATAAATATAATTTTGCAGGGTTGTACCCGCACTATTATTATTTCAGTTTTTTTAAATTTCTCATACAGTCTAAGGATAGTTAGGGGCCAGTGACTGCACTGCCTAGGGGCCCGGAATTTCTGTCGGCAGCCCTGAATACATGGAAAATGTAATTGAATTACAAATTAACAAATTAAAAATTGCTCAATTTCAAGTAATTTCAATTACGTAATTTCAATTACTGACCATCCCTGGTATCAGGCTACAACAAGTAGGCCCTATCGCAGTAGAATAACGCTAATCTTTAGATATCAAAACTTATTAAAAGGTCCACAGCGAATCTGCGATCTCACGCGGCGTGCTTGATTTTGCGAATAACAATGAATGAATGTAAACAATATTTCGAATCACGCACGTGTCCTAATAATAATCATCAGCGATAACGACAACGACAGACAGACAGTCAGACAACCAGACAGCCAGACAGGAAAGCAGACACAGAAACCTGTCAGAAGTCGTTGTGAATGATGTGTGATGGAAAAACAATTAGGTCTACTACCGTGCATTATGTGAAGCGCAATTGAGAGGTACCGTATCTAACAGAGGCCATAATAATTATTAGCAATTTAACGACGAGAGTGTAGGCCTACTAAAAGCGACTGGGAAACCCATGCAGCTCGTCGTTAAAGTGTTAAAGTGTCGCTATAAATGCAGACATGTATATATATATATATATATTATATATATAATAATTATAGCATTTATATTGCATTTATAATATATATATATATATATAATATATATATATATTATAGGGTTTCATGCACAGAGGCGATTGAAAGAAGCCACCTACTGGAGAATATTCGTTCCGTTCTTAGTCGACTGGACGTCCACTACGGCTCCGCTGTCAGAATAGGAGGCTACGTTGATCTCAGAGAATTCAGCCTAAGCAGCACAACAAACGACAGCATACACTGCAGTGTTAATAATTATACCATTTATACGGGGGGAAAGAGTGTTATAAAGGAAAACACTATTGCCTGAAGTTTCACGAACCCGGTTCGATTCCAGTAAGGTATCCTGGGTTTAGCTCATGCCTTCATTCGTAGGTGGCAGCAAAAATACAATGAGCTTGCGCCCTGCAATGCTGCAACTTTGTTGATTTATGTCTTCTGTAATTTTTGTGTTCTTGTGAATTGTTTAATCGTCATAACAAGAACTTGTATAGCGCAGTGCGTTTGTCAGGCGCTTCATTAAAAAATAAATATTATTATTATTATTATTATTATTATTATTTTGCCCTGAGGTACTTCATTCCCCAGGGACTTAGAAATTATAAAAGTGGTGTATTCTGGAACGGCTACTCCTCATCCATGTCAATTAAGGGTTTAATGAAAGAACCACTGAAAGCAACGGCGTTGAAGCGTTGTATTGTGATGGAGACACGCTGGAACAAGAAGTTTGACTCTCTGGGTTCGCTGGTTGCTGGTTGCTTATTATTATTATTATTATTATTATTATTATTATTATTATTATTATTATTATTATTATTATTATTATTATTATTATTATTATTATTATTATTATATTATTATTATTATTATTATTATTATTATTATTATTATTATTATTATTATTATTATTATTATTATTATTATTATTATTATTATTATTATTATTTTTTGTTGCCCTTACTTCATTCCCCCAGGGACTTAGAAATCATAAAAGTATGTGTTTATTATTATTATTATTATTATTATTATTATTATTATTATTATTATTATTATTATTATTATCATCATCATCATCATCATCATCATCATCATCATCATCATCATCATCATCATCATCATCATCATCATCATCATCATCATATCATCATCATTATTATTATTATTATTATAATATTGTATTTATTAGAACTCTACGTGTGCAAGCTCAATAAATCTGCATCTGTCGCGTTAAAAAATACTCACTAACAGCTTGTCCACGGTTTACAATAATATTGTATTTCAGTTCATTTTATCGCAGTTCTTTCCGTCGATTTTCGTTTTTTCACTCATCGTTTGATTCACGTCTGGCAGGTTGTTTGAGCAATAATTCTTCATTTTCCTTTCTGTCTTTCGACATCACTCTAAGGAATGTTTTATTATTTAAATGCTTACATACTAATTTGCTGTTAGGTAAATTAGATTCCCTGTCCCTTCCCACTCCATCAGCTCGGGTTTCTCTGTCTCTCGGGCTGTGGCAATCTCGAGGGTAAAGTTAATCGAATGGCCAGCCTAGGAAACGGCTTATGAGACGAACATATTAGCCTTGCCAATCATCGTCATCATCTATTCTAATTACTTCTTTTGTTTAAAACAAGATACAAAGCTGCCAAATAATACTGAGAGAGGATCAGACCAGCCAGGCAGGTCAAATGGCATCCAATCAACAGCAGGGCGTCACTACTCATGAATATTCATACCTGAATTCGTACATAGAATACTAATATGCGTCCCGCTCTGTATACAATCAGATTTTGAAAGAGTTTCCACAATTTTTTGGTTAGTTAACAACTGGCTCACAATTGAAGCATAATTGGACGATCATAGTTTCTGTCTTATGAACGATTTTCACAAACAACAACTTTTTTGCAGTTAAATAGAATTGTAGACTCTGCTTTAAGCAATGCGCTCAATAGTTTAGCTTTCTACCTGCTAATTGAAATGGTATTGTACAACTCTTGTAGACATAAGGCGACTGTCAGGACTGTCGTTTGCTATGATGGATGTGAACCATCTCAAACTATGGCAAACGCGAAGTGCTTAGACCTATATTATTTCTCCAAGAGCAGAACAGTTGGGTCTATTAGAAGGAGAGGAGCAGAGAAGAGAAGTCAGTGGAAGAGAAATATGAAGACACCGAGAGAGAGAAAAGAGGAGAGAAGGCAGTGCAAAAGAAGTAAGAGGATAGGCAAGTGCAAAAGTAGTAATGATAAATGAATCCCTTGGTAAAACTGACGATCTATCAATGTCATAAAAGATTAATGAGCTAATCCAGGAAACCACACAATTATCTATCTTGCATATTTATGTGGCATAGAGGAGGAGGGAGAGGGCTGTTCCTTTGCGCATACTGTCTGCCGCCGTCTATGCTGGGGTCGCCCTCAATGCGAAACGACGAGCATTAGTCACAAACGAAGACGTTTATTCGAAGTATGGCCCACATAGAACGAAGGCATCGTCTGCGTTTGCAACAGTCTCTGTATCCTGTTAACCTAGATTCCCACAGCGCTTAATATGTGTTGTCTAAAGTCTCCTTTGCTCTCTGCTTAGTTCCTAGTCATGGCTCAAGGGCCTGGAACTTAGAGGACTGTCTGAGCAGACTGTGTCGCAATGCAGCGGTTAGTCTCAAGACTAACCAGTACAGAAGGAAGGAAGCTTTCTGGGTCTGCATAGTCTCGAGACTATGCAGACCCAGAAAGCTTCCTTCCTTCTGTACTGACAATCGGGTTTTCTCTGTCTGTCTCTCGGGCTCTGTCTGTCTGTCTGTCTGTCTGTCTGTCTGTCTCTCTCTCTCTCTCTCTCTGCTCGTCTCTCTCTCCAGAATATTCGTACTCACATTGTTTCTAAATTAGATCTATATGGCGTACGAGCCACAATAAAATTTAGGCCTATTATAATGATTGTGACTACGATGAAGATTTAAGGATTATGATGACAACGATATCGATGAAGAATACGATTACAAAGACGATGCCCTTCAAAAATTAAGGAACAATTAAATTGTTGCAGTGTTACTGAAGCTGTTTCATGGATAATATAGTGACGACCATGGTGGACTATATGACGAAAATACAAAATGTTTGTGCTAATGCAGAGTTTGGTATAGGCTGCTCATAATGACGACGATGATGATAATAGCCTAATATTGATGAAATGACTGAACGTTCCATAGTGAATTTGTCTTACCTGTTCCACTCGTAAGTCCCAATCGCCAAGAACCTTTCTGCCTCGAAAGTATTTACTCCTGCAAATAAGAAACGATTTTTTAAGTGAAAGATCCAATGAGTCATTGCGATCTACTATTTTGCTAAGATTTTTATGACTAGCCAAAACCAACCCCACTTACAGTACCTCTTCTTGTGAGGTAGTGTATCTCATAGCTTTGCTTTTGCAGCGTGCCTATGTATGCTTTAATATGGGCACAATAATCAGACAAAGATAGACATAATGGACAATTGATGTAAATATTGCAGTATCAATCAATCAGCCGTTTATTGAATCAAAAACAGCACAATTAATTAACAATCAGTCATTTAAAAAAAATGTTAATCTGCTGATGCCGTCAACAGGACAGCCCTAAAGGATAAAATAATCCGCTATGGCAGGGCTGCCCCTTTTCTATATTATATTTACTGATGGCAAGACGATTTTTATGATCATAATAGTTATAGAAAATTCAACTTAAATAACAATTTTAGGGCTAAATCATAGCCAAACAACTAAATAACAAAACATTGCAGTACAAGATTTAAAACAAACAAACAAAATCAAAATAAAACAGATTATAATGTTCACAGTTGTACATTATAAACAATCTTAACTAAGGTACAATCTATCGAGTCATTCTATTCTTTTTATATGTTCAAGAGATAATGTTTCAATTGAGCTTTAAATTGAGCCATGTGTAATAGGCCTATATTTAATAAATTTGTATGCAATATTATTATTCCTCTTTATTCAGTTGCATCCACTATGTTTTTGATGATGCTTGCTCGGTATTAATCCAGCGCTCGGAACTGCAAATGGTTGCTCTCACTTGAAAAATAAGATTAAGGCCACTCTTGATTTTTAGTTTTAGAATCTGAAGTCATGGCTAGACTGCATGCTATCGCAAAAACTCAAGTCTTTTGGATTGGACACTTCTAACGATCTGCGAGGTGTCTTTATGGAATATTTATCTGAAGATAGCTGTGACGATATATAGCCGCCATAGAGGCCTATAGTTATGATAAAGTTACGAAGACGATGCTGATGAGGGGTCCTTTCATTTATAGTCCAGTAAATGAGCTTACAACGTTGGATGACTTCAATTTCAGATATGGAGCATGACAGCCAATCAGTCAGTAAATCAGTCACTGACTGACTGACTGACTCACTCACTAACTCAGTCAACGATTCATCGCTTTGATTAGCGGTTCATGGCGAAGTTCATATCTTCGTCGTTATATTTTTTGCTAAATTTTAATGAGCGTTTTGCCTTTAAATATCAAATCAAGAAATAAAACAAATAAACATTCAACGACAAATATAACGTCTTAGGAACGGAAAACAAGCAATCAAAGTCAGTCACGAAAATTAATATTCCTTCACAGTCTAGTGTCTAATTAATCACGACTGGCAAGAATTCGGGATGACTGACGTCATTTCCCTTATGATTTGACAAACAGTCGAACGCTAATGCACTTGGTTGTTTTGCCAGTATCATAGAGTCGAAGACAGATTCCCTAACCCGGTCTTTGTTTGTCAGGCAGAGCACGGTCTATGCAGCCATAAACGGCATTTATCGCATTCACGTAGCGCCCGCTTTCGAGACAGCGACGTAGTGACGTCAACGGAGAAAAAGGTTTCGCACGCATTCGTGGAGGGGAAATTTGGTTGGTTTCGTCTTCTAACAGTTTCTGACGTCTTAATTTAGTTGAGGGCGGAACGGAAGGGGTGAGGGCGGAACGGAAGGGGTGAGGGTGGCGGAAGCAGGCGCTCCCTCCCATCCTTACGACCCGTTTCCGTCACTCACATACACATGCATGTTTATAAAGGAACGGAAGCGGAAATGAATAGATTGGAATCGCGTCTCTAGTAAGCGCCATAGCAACGCCGGACGTTCGTTCAGCCGCGTGTGAGGGGCTCAGACCCCCCTCGATTCAGAACACAGCTGCGCCCGGCATTACCATTCTGTCTGCTGCTTCTGCTGTTGCTGCTGCTGCTGCTGCTGCTGATGCTGATGCCGGTTGCTTTGCGTTGTTGCATCCCTCACCCACAGCATGATTAATTGCATCTTCTGCTGTCGCTGTCTCAGCAGCAAAGGAGGCAGCCACCTCCCAGATGCAAAGACGCTGATTAGAGCGAGGAATAAGTGGAACTTCTCTACTGCCTCACTCGCTCTCTCTCTCTTTCTTTCTCTGTCTGTCTGTCTGTCTCTGTCTCTCTGTCTGTCTCTCTGTCTGTCTGTCTCTATCTGTCTGTCTGTCTCTGTCTGTCTCTCTGTCTCTCTGCCTGTCTGTCTGTCTGTTTCGTCTCTCATCTCTCTGTTTCTGCTTCTGTGTCTGTCTCTGTGTCTGTCTCTGTATCTGTCTCTGTGTATGTCTCTGTGTCTGTCTCTGTGTCTGTCTATGTCTGTCTCTGTCTGTCTCTGTCTGTCTCTGTCTGTCTGTCTGTCTGTCTGTCTCCCTCTCTCTCTCTGTCTCTCTCTCTGTCTCTCTCTCTGTCTGTCTGTCTGTATGTCTGTCTGTCTGTCTGTCTGTCTGTCTGTCTGTCTCTCTCTCTCTCTCTCTCTCTCTCTCTCTCTCTCTCTCTCTCCGTTGCTTCCACCGTCTTGATGAGACGGATTAAATTGCACCGGATACAGTATGATACAGTTTTATGTCGTCGCAAAGTCACCGTTACACGGGTCACTTAAATGAAACACAATTTTTGAAGCTCAGTTCGTTCAATGGAAGATCGTTGCAGACAGACGCTAAGGCTAATATATGAGAACTGGAAAAGGAAAGCACTTTGAAGAGAGGCTCCTCTCCTGTATTCAATTCTTGTCTTTTGCCAATCAGAGCAATAAATAAATTGTAGCGCAGTCAAATAACTATGGGGCCACGTGTTCTGAATGCATAAATAACCACCGTTCTGAGTATCCCTTTGCTCAGCCGGCCTCTCTTGACCATAGATATCTATGCTCTTGACCGACCGCAAGAGGACGCAAAGCACTCGATGTGCTTAGCAGCGGCGAAGGCATCAAGGGTTTGTCAAACACCACCCTCTCCAACGACCTCCAATCACCTCTGTCGATACCCTGTGGTGCAATCTGTCTTCAGGTCACAGCAACAGCTAGACGAAAAACAATGCTTCCTGAAAAGTGGAACAGGAACATTTGAGACTCCTTGCGATATACATTGCTTAGGCCATTCTACTGGAACTATTTATGTCTTTCTTTTCATCCAATTTGTAATACAAAGCAGCACTTTTGACAGTCTATGCGCTCTACAACAGCTCCGATACATACATACATGTAGAGCAGTCCATGACATTTGGACATCACAAGAGGGTTAGCATCACTTAGAATCACAGCAGTCCACGACGCTGGACATCACGTGAGGATTTGCGTACACGTACTATTACACAGCAGTGAATGATGTCTGAACATAAATTGCCGAGGTCGTCGCCGCTGGAAACCAATTAGACATTTCTGCCTGTGGATTATTACGCTGCAGTGGCCGACGACCACTGCATAGTATTAATTCGCACGAGATGGCGCGACAAACACTCATTGGTACAGGCGCCAAGATTCTGCCACTTCCTCTCACTCTCCCTCTGTCTCTGTCTCTGCCTCTGTCTCTGTCTCTGTCTCTGTCTGTCTGTCTGTCTGTCTGTCTGTCTGTCTGTCTGTCTGTCTGTCTGTCTGTCTGTCTGTCTGTCTGTCTGTCTGTCTCTCCCTCCTTGTATCTCTTCCTTCTGTACGACTGTTGAAATATCTGTAGTCGTGGCCACTGCCGTTGAGTATCAACTGGCCTAGACAAGTGAGGTCTGCCCACAAAGTTAAAGCTGCATAGTTATGTCAATGGTAATTTATCCCACCTCAATGGATCTTCATACTTTTCGTGCATGAGAGTCAACACTTGTCTCGCTTACATACTTGTCGCTCTTCTGTTGCGAGAATCGCCGTGCTGACGATGCGGCCCCAGGCCATTGATTTGATTCTGGGATGGAACCGACAGTTCGAAGTTCACTAGGCGCACAGACATATCAACGTACACAATGTTTTCATCACAGGCCCAAATACAATCCATTCGTCTATTTCCTTCCATCTCTCTTTGGAAAGAAATCAAGGTTCATCGCCGACTTCAGGATCTTGTAAGGCGCATAATGCACCAAAGGGTTGTTATGTAAACAACTGTTATACTAAGTAAAACATCTTTCGGTCGCCACATATTCTATTGAAATTATATAGAGGTGTCCCTACTTAGCGGGATCTTTGATCCCTTCAGGGTCTTCCCTTGTGGCATTCAACAATCCATACTTAAAAGTGCAATCCGATTTGTAATATTATTGTTTATTGTTGGTTGGCTGCAAATAAACGATTGATTGATTGATTGAAAATGAGTGTGAAGAGTAGACATTATGACCAAAAGTTGGGACGGTCAAGACTAGACAATATCCGACAATTAAAAGCACCGTGATAAGCAAATGCATTAAAG
>JACEVL010000247.1:395000-427500 GCA_020284085.1 Aporrectodea caliginosa | reverse complement strand
AGTCTCAAAGTACAATCGATCGATAGGTCGAGTTGACCGATTGCACTTTTGAAACTGTCGAGATAGTTCCATCATAAAGCATTCACATAGCTGCATGCCAAGACTGCTTGGAGATTAATCTACTTCGAATGACACAATCTACAGCATCACTTCGGTGCCTCCCCCTCCGAACCCTTCCCCAGGGACCGACCGATGGCAGAATAACTGAAGGAATTTCTTTACTAAACCCAGGAGCGATCGATAGACCGAGGAATGCATCTCATAAAAACAGCGAACTATGATCAAACCCAGGTGGTTAAGTACGAAACTCATTTCGAATATTCATGGAGCGCAGTTGTTGACAAGATAAAAGCTGAACCTAGCATACGATACGTAAAGGGTCTGATAATTATGAAGCGCTTACGGTTATCATCAAATGCATCTTGGACCAAAGGGCTTTCAACCGGTCTATACCACATTGATTTACGTAACTGAGTTTAATCCAGTTCACACAGATACGCAATACAATACAATGCAAAACAGTACCATTATATATAATGGTATTATAATGGCAGTGCATTGCGCTGAATTATTGTATTGTTATAATAACAATACAATAATTCAGCGCAATGCACTGCATCTCAAAGCCACAGAATGCAATGTAATACAGAGGCAATCAAAGCCATACAATATACGACAAGGCCCTATTGTATACGGCGGCATAGGGAGCTGCAGCGCCCTAGAACAAATAGGCTAATACAATAAGTCAACAGAACAAACCAAAGACAACACAATAAAACACAATTATGACCGAAATAAAGATGACAGCTGCAGCAAATCTCCGGATTTTTTTCTCTAAGAAAGGACCCATAAATAATTTACTTTATATTTTTGCCTGCATAGCAACACATGTTGCCCAAAAATAACGTATAGGCCTACATACACCAATATATGAATATATTTGTATTCCCACTGTTGTTCATAAGTGTATATATATACACACATATATATATATATATTATATATATAATTCCAGGAAGACGTGAGTTATTCAGCTGTTAATAGAGGGCGTTATTGCATCGCATAAATTGAATGGACGATGGACCATCTGTGCGTCTACCACGAAGGATCCTCTTCTGCCATGAAGGGCATCAGGAGATCTCATCGTTCTCGTATTTTATAGCGCCATTAGAGCGACTAATGACCAGACGACCATAATGTAACATTTATTTGTTTCCCCAATGCATGCGAAGAACATCTGGACAGGTACAGACTTTTATTGGGGGGGGGGCTACAGACTTATGTATGGTTCTGCCAATTCCTGGTTGGATTCCTCGATAGCAGAGGCGAAAGGACACGGCTTATTTGATTAAATGGCATTTTAATATGACCTCCGAACCAGTAAAACCTACTTTAAAGAACTCAGTTCGTATAAACCGCAGTGAAACTACAAAATCAAATACAGGTTCAGCAGTATATAATTTATAGTCCTACTAAGTAGGCCTATAAAATTGTAAGAATGGTGTAGTGTGGGTTGTTGTCGCGGTTGCAGCTGTATTCGCAACGATAGTGCAGTATTGTAGTTAGAGTCGGATTTACATTTCAGCGTAGATCTCCTTTAGTTAAGTACAAGTAGGAGTCCAGTATCTCCAAGTCCTTTTCCTTCAAGTCTGAATCTATAGATAGGCCAAGTACTAAATTTCCAAGTCCAAGATCTGAGGCTTGATCTTGAACGTTATGGGGCATCCAGCTTTCTCTTGGTAAAGCATGTTACAATGAAGTGTTATAAAAAATAATTTCATTAATTCATTTTGGAAATTTGAATAGCGCCCTTCAAGAAGCCTATACTCAGAGGTTGTGCAGGGAGCGCCCCATCCCAGCCACGGATAAACAGAAAGGACTTGAGGAGTTGGTAAGAGACAGGCAGATTGCTCTGGGGCAGTAAGAGTAGCGGGAGCGGGAGCCCATTCCAAGTGGAGGGCCCAACAATCGAGAAGGCTCGACGCTGTCTGACCGAAGAGTGGGCCCGTGTGACCAGGAGCTCCCCTTAGCTGAAGAGAGCATAACTCGACGGGAGGCTATGTCAGATACCGGATGCCAGAGGTCGGACACATGGGACGGAGCACTGCCATTGAGACATCGCCAGACAAGCGCTGCTATTATATATATATAGGAGATGCGTTGTGAGGCAGGGAGCCGGTATCACGAAATAGAGTATCCGTCCTAGGACTATCCGGGGGATGAATGAATTTATCCCCCGGATGGACTATACCGGTATAGAGTATCCGGGGGATAAACCATTTCTATCTCCCATCGTGTGAAATTATCCCCCGGGGGATAAAAATGCACAGGTATAAGGTATTATTTTTTAAATGCGTATAATTTATAAATATATATTTTAATCAAAATCCAAAGCCAGAAATATTTAAAGCAAGTGCCTTCAAGTTGAAAAGTCCATTTTTAAATGTTCACTTTGAAGCACTTTTCCACTAAAGTGAATGCGCTCTTTCAGATCATAAATTCAGTTCAACTGCTTAACGGCTCTATGAGGGCGAATAATTTTTACGTATTGATTATAGAACTGACAACAAGCAGTACACACCACATTTAATTAGTTAATCATACTTTTAAATTCATTCTTAATGTTTGCTGCTTTGGCACGTTTGTGCAAAAGTTGTTCAAGTCAGCTTGTTTTCCTTTTGCGTATAAATCTTTTCACTCAGTGACACCACTATGGCATTGCACTGCGGATCATTCCCATTTGAGCGCCACTGATAGGTGTGCACTTCGAGAGGCACTATATAAATTGATAGATAGGCCTACAATACAATACCTGAGCCACTCTTCCAGTGGCGTGAGGGCATTGCTTCCAGAGGTCCCGAGCAGTGACGTAACGAAGGGGGCAGAGTGAGTCATTTCTATCATCCTGCAAATTGTCTTCTGGTCTGGACACCGAAGTTCGTGTTGTTTAAAAGAATGAAGACAAATTGACTTTTGATATTTGTTTTTCTCCTTTTATACACTTCCATCGCATCAAGACCTTCACGCAAGTAATTATGCGAATGAACTTACTCTGAGACATTGCTTAATTAACGTTAGATTACCAGAGCACACAGAACACAAGAGCCTCTGAAGTGGGTTCGTTACCTCAAATTGCTTCAATGGATTTGCTGGTGTAGGCTACCTATAGCTACGAAACGACCGATATCAAGCGCGAGCTACTAAGGCACCTAATTAGCACCTTATTCCCTTGTCGTTTGTGACTGCTGATATTTGTCTTCCTTCTTTTAGACACGTCCATCGCATCAGAACTTCACGCAACTAATTATGCGAATGGATTAACTTTGAGGCATTGCTTAATTAACGTGAGATTACAAGAGCACACAGAAAATAAGAGCCCTTGAAGTTGGCTCGTCGCCTCAAATGGCTTCAATGACTTGCTGGTGTACCCATAGATACGAAACGACCGATATCAAGCGCGCTACCAATTCACCTAATTAGCACCTTAATCCCTTTTCATGACACTGCGTCTTAATTGCATTTTGTCTTAAATTCCCTACGTTGTCTCCGTTCTTTCAAGGATTCGGGTAATTACGCCACTATTAATTTAATGTCATCATTATTTTTCAGAAATAAATAGCACAGTACCATAAATAAAATTTATAAAAGTTATTTGAATTTCTAAACTGACATATATCACTCTATATGAAGTTTTATATATAAGTAAAAATTGTAAGTAGGCCTTCCAGTTTTAATAAAGTAAGCTAGTCTACACTCGATCTATACTCAACAAGTTTAGTTTTTAATAATTATGCTAGTTTATGTTAGTCAGCATGGACTAGCCTATGTGGACTTATGTTTACAATTTAAATTAGGAAAGATTTCAATTTTTTTATTTCTCAATTTCTTATTGAAAAGCATATAAACATAAAATAATTGTTGTAGATTAATGTTACTTAGCTGGGTTGTTTGCTGATTAAAATTAAATTGTTTAAATACGGTTTTTACTTTCAAAATGCAGTACAAGATGTAACAGAGTGAAATTAATTTCTAGTTTCTTTTGTCCCGTTTTTCCGTGTTTTATTTGTTGTTGTTGGAAGGACTACGTTTTTTGTATGATTCAGTTTTAAGTTTTAACCGTTTTTTTTACCAACTATGGTTCTAAATTGACTTAAATAGCACAATTTGTAATTAAGTTGCAGGGGGATACTTTTTGAATGGGGGATGATTTCGTACGACTCATGGGGATACTTTCGCACGAGGGGGGGATAGTCCTTCACGTTCAGATTCATCCGGCCGGATACTTCATTTCGCTAAGGGGATATAATTCTAATGGGGGATACTCTATTTCGTGACACCGGCGCAAAACATCGCGAATGTCAGTCTAGACTGGGGCGTTTTTTGGAAAGCGCAAAACATCGCGAATGTAGGCCGAGACTGGGGCTTTTTTGGAATACGACCAATAAGCCGAGCAGCAGAACGAAGGACCGGGTCAAGACGCCCTATTAAGTCAGATGGGTGACCAGCAAGAACCGAGCAGCAATGCTCTGTCTCGATAGCCAGGTGGTCAGCGTGCTAGACTGTCAATTCAAACGCCCAGATCGTGTCGACCTGCGACAGCGCGGGACCATGACCTCTCCATGGGAAGCCGAACGCAACCCATGGCAGCTTAAGACCTGTGTGAAAAGCTCCGAGATGTAGTCTGATGCCGAGTCAGCGATCGAAGCCAGGCCCATGAGGAGCAGTTTAAATTATATGCTCTTCTCAACGGGGAGCCAGCGCAAGGTGTCACGCACGTAGGCTGAGATGTGTACGAGAATCTGACTAGGTCAATCAATCAATCAATCGAGTTTATTGAACCAGTTCATTACATAGTCGGCCACGAACCGGGCAGAGCAAAATTATTGAGGACGGACTGAAGCTGACGAATATATGGAAACGTGGAAGGCCTACCGCGACTGAATTGGAGTAGTCTTTCATGATGAAAGAACGGACCAATGTGACGGCAGATAGATTAGTTTCCCTGTACATTAACCATCTCGATCAGAGGAGGTCGAACCTATTCTCTAACGCACCCTATATAACATATTATTATGTATTTAGAAAAATGAAATGATTTATTCGCGTTAAATATAAAAATGGCCGTGGTGAGAAAGTGTAGATCGTGCAGGTGGTTTTTCTTTGTCGTTGGCGTAAGATCCAAAGTGCAGATCGTGCTAATCTCTAAAACAGAGTTGCACTCAAAAAGAGTGTAGCAAGCACTCAGTCGCAGGCAGAAGCAGCTGCCTCGTGTCACTGCACAATGCTATTAATTCAACAGGAGGCACATTACTGGTTGACAATTGAATGGTCACAGTGATTGTGCTTCACTTCTGGTCATGCTGTTTATGTGACCATTGTATGAGTGAATGATGTGTGGCTACATTGGAACATATCTCTACCAGTGCAGAACTATAGAGAAGTCTGTCCCTTCTGAATATAACGTATTCAGACCTTGTAAGCATTTGTCAATGCACAGATATAACGCATGATTGGTTAGACGTATAAAAACGATTTATCTGAGGGCTTTTCATTCGGTAATGCACTAGACTTAACTTGAAAGGTTTTCGTCCACAGAAAATGCTTTTGAATTACACATACATGCTATAAAATAGGCATAAATATACACTATACTCTACATCTAAGTACATCATAGATATTCTGCCGATATATAGCCTATTATAGTCCCGTATATTCTTTTATTCCGTTTATTTCTAGACAGTATACGTATCGATCACTAGTCCTTTGTCTTTAATGCCTCTTCATCCCACGACCAGCGCAGACTACAGGCTACACGAGAGCGATCAATGATTTTGGGGAGGGTGCATGTGATAAATTATCGTGATGGGTTATCTACTGCGGAACATTCTTGCGTTCCCGCGCTCTTTAGTTTCGGTCGTCTGCCTAATGTATTGTAGCAATTTTCTGCCGCATAGGATGACAACGGAAGCAGTGCTAGTCATCCATGAAGCATAAAACTGGTCCAAGATTTCATCCTGACTGCTGTAAGTATACTGCGGCGGCGACGTCATGTCTACGAGAGACAGTTGTATGCGGCGCGACCGATCGAGTTTCGGCCGAAATGGATAGAATTCAATTCCACGAAATTCCTGATCCGTTACTTTGTGAGATTTGTATTCGAGACAGGAAGCATAGAAAGAAGTCTAAGTTTGGGAAGCTGATGATATTATTATTATTATTATTATTATTATTATTATTATTATCATCATCATCATCATCATCATCATCATCATCATCATCATCATCATCATCATCATCATCATCATCATCATCATCATCATCATCATCATCATCATCATCATCATCATCATCATCATCATCATCATCATCATCATCATCATCATCATCATCATCATCATCATCATCATCATCATCATCATCATCATCATCATCATCATCATCATCATCATCATCATCATCATCATCATCATCATCATCATCATCATCATCATCATCGATGACGACTGTAAAGTGCCAGAGAGGTCAGAATCAAGCATTAGATCAATACATCTTAGATTAGCAGTATACTGAGAAATGTTACATTTCAGAATGTCGATTTTCTTAATGAAAAAAGAGACGAAGTCAGAACAATGTTTCTGGCTCCTTTGTTCCGAGCATTGGCAGTTGACAGCAGCTTTAAAATACAGAAGCCGTTGGAAGATGCGCTACCGGTCCCGAGAATTTTAGCACGTTCAAGCTATAGCTGCAGTAGCAAGAGCTCCATGAATCGTTTATGAACCTATTTGTAAGGTGTCATTGATAACCGTAATGTTATGATGATGGTGATGATGACTATTATGGTGATGGCTGTGACTGTGATGTCGACGATGTTTATGATAAGATGATAATGATTACGCAATTCCATTGTATCAAAACAATACTAAAACAACAAGAAACCAAAAAGATTTTATTTAGAAACTCCATTATCGGTAGCATAGAACAAGAACAGGATATAAAGGTCAGGGTCAAGGTCAGGCCGGGTTCATCTGGGCCTAAAGCGTCGAAACGTCGCATACAGACCTACATCGATTTTCTAAACACGACTTTCTAACTGTACGTCTAAATTTACATAATGGAATATAGAATCGAAAGTGTGTTGGCGTGTCTTGGTTAGGGCGTATTCTAACCCTGCAAGCATGACATATGGAGCTCATAATTATATGCCCGATATTCCCATGAAGAGCCCATATGGAACCCATCCACTGCCCATAGAAATGCTGGCAGGGAAGCCACATTCTGAACACCCGAGTTACAATTCGAAGGAAGAGATTTTAACGGAATCGTTTACTCTCGATCACCCGTCGGCTGTACTCACCAGTCCGTGTGGCGGTCGTCAATAATGAGCAGGACTTTGCATCGGTCTTTGTTGAAGAGAATTTTCTGGGCGGCTGGCGAAGAAGTCCCTGTCTGCGAGAGGATCCCTCGCGTGACGCCCTGGACGGCCGAGAAGGAGGGGAAGCTGGGGGCGCTCGGTAGGCCAATCTTCTTGCCGAGGTTCAGCCGCTGGACGTCCTGGTCGTCCTGTCGTTCGCTGTAAAGATCATCCGAACTGAATCGACGACGCAGAAAGTTCATTCCCGTCGAAAAGTTATCCCGCAGCGTTGACATCCTATCGAACACGAACACACGCATGATTCATTCATTCATTTATTATGAGAATTTATATAGCGCCCCTTAGAGAAACCTATTCAGGAACGCTCTCTGCCCAGCCACGACTAAAGAAGAAAGACTTGAGTGATTTATAAAACCCAGTTGGGTTGATCAGGAGTAATGAACGCAGCTCTGGCGGGAGATCATTCCAGATGGAGGGGCATACAATTACAACAGAGAAAGCTCGGCTTTGTGATTAAATCTTTTGTCTGTTTCGAGGTATTCTTTAAAAAATGATGCTTCCTAAATACGGTTTTCGTTGTATATGCACTACAACACCAGGAATGCACAGATATTGCATGTCGTAGGCTATAATATGAATAAGGACTGTAACATTGCAATTGTAGGCAATGTAGGCAGACCCGGCCCTATAGGGGCAAGGCGAACGAGGCAGCCGCCTTGGACTGGGGGCCCCGCGCTGCTGGCTATAATTTTTTTACTGTGATGAAATTGAATGCTGACATCCCTTATGTTGCTTAGCAACGATACTGACAGTCAATTTGCCGCGTGAATGTGATAGGGTGATTTAGGAAAAAGCGAGCTTGCAGATAAAGCGAGTCACAACTACTGTTGTTCATGTATACATATAGAATTTAATTTTTGCGGAATACGGTAAATCTTATAGTTAAATTAAAATGAGTTTTGAAATGGTAACTAGTTCTATTATAGGGGAAAGGCTTGTAATATGGGCCACTGTGTAATATGGACCTCGACTGCATTTCCCACCCATCATGTCTGCGGAGAGCTCTTACAGTGGGAAACCATCCGTCTATTGATTTCAACTTCCTGTACTGAATGTGTGCCTTTGCTAGTAACTTCTGCCCGAAAAGCATCAATGTTTATGTTTTGATACATATTGCGTATAAGACAGGTTGAACTTCAACAGCTGTTGTGTAGTTTAGGATTTCAGCTATGGTATGCCCTGTTGTTTCAGAAGATAGACAATTTCTTTATTATGTATACAAACACAACTTTGTTGATCTACAATACATTCGTCGATCACGCTATAACAGATTTCCCTGAAGCACCCCATTTGTGCAATATGGTCCTGTGATCGAATGTGTAATATGGGCCATATTTTTATGGAATGAGACAATAGAAATAGGTCGTTATGGCTACGTTTTCCTTGTCACCGGTTCTTAGTGTTGTTTACATTAGGCATAGGCCTAATTGTTTCTTAATGGTTATCCTAGTCAGTTTAATCTTAGGCCAATCGTTTTTAACTGTTTTAATATTAGTCTGTGGCACGGAAACATTGCAAATCCATCTTTAAAATGGTGGTCCATATTACACACGTGGTCGTGTAAAATATGAACCATTTTCCGTATTTAGAAAAAATTACTGAAAAATTTATTAGCACAGAATAAGGAATCATTTCTTCATATTTGGTCACAACTCATGCCAAGTAATGCATGGAATAAATAAAACCACACATTCAATTGCTTCTGTACTCTGAAATTTCTTAGGGGTCCATATTAGAAGCCTTTCCCCTATTCGCCAGGTTGTCGCTTCAATATTTTTAATAACAGTTTGTGGTTTGACGTGACCTGTGATCTAAGTCTTTTTCTGGTAACTTGACTTTTAAACTGAGGAATCTTAGTTAGAAGTCCTTGTACATTTTTAAGTCAAACAGCCCGCTTATTAAATTAGTTTTTGTTATGTTGAGTGCGTCTGATTGATGTTTGAGCGAAATTGAAAGGAATGACCAATTTGACTGTTGCAATTTCTCCTGTTATTTTATATTGTTCTAATTGTGTTCTATTAATTAATTATTTTAATCGAAATGGATATGCCACCAAAAAGAGATCGCGATTTTGGCAGAAAATATAAAAGTGGCAATCAAAAGAAAAACAAAAGGCAACACAAGAAAGATTTTAAGATGTTAAGAGTTTGCAATTTCTAACAATAAACAAGCGATATAGTGATTTTCTAACACGTACGTTGCACTTCGAATACTTCTGACCGTTCCTATCACTGTATAGCTTCTGGAGAAGAAGCTTTTCGAAGCTAAAACTTATCAAAACTTACGGCCTACATGCGACAAACGATGCTTAAAGATCGGCTCACTATATAACTGAGCTATTTTGTTATGTTAGAATGTTGCTAACGATCTGGACTAGAGCGAAATCATTGCGGATTTTGCATCCATAGAAGATAGCAAGATTTACTTGTGACTAAAAACATTTTAGAAGATAGAACACACGATAGGCTAGACGATAAAACACACGCTATTGTCTATAGTCACTAGCAAACTTTCAATTAGAAGGAATGAAGGATGCTAAAATATTTTAATTGTTAACATCCTTTTTCAGTCGTCAGATATTCAAATAATTAATTAAATAAAACATAATTATTGCTTTCATAGTAAAATGATAGTAGACTATTAAGAACCTGATTTGCATTTTGGGTTCATTAACCCATTTCATTTCGATTTTACATTATTTTAATACTTATGATATTGCCAATGCCGTATTAGCAGGAAATCAACTATATACGCAACTGAATTTTTTGCTTGGGGTTCATCGCTTGCAGCCTTGGGCCTGCAACGCTATAGGGCCAGACCTCATTGTAGGGCAATCGTAGGCTAATATCCGGATTTCGTCAGCGCCCAAACAAGCTAAATCATGCATGGTATACCCAGCTTACTTACAGACCGAGACAGACGTTATTGTTGTAATAATTATATTGAGAGCATTCATATAAAATTATATAGTCTATATTGGGCCGAAAATGTGTTCAAATTGTTCCCGTCGAAAAGTTGTCCCTTAGCATTGAGTCGTAGCCTAATTTATTAATCTGTAAGGAGAATCACACCTGAAATATATAGGCCTATATATACTGTATATATACACTGTATATATATATTTATATACTATAGGGCTGAAAATGTGTTAAAATTGTTCCAGTCGAAAAGACTTCGGAAAAGTTGTCCATTTGCGTTCAGTTCTAATACATTAGGCCTAATAACGAATTCTGAATGCATTGTGCTTTGTGACTGTAGCCTATCTGTAATGTTTACATCTCAATGAATACATATACTTGGGCGTAATGACTTGTGCAGTTGGCATATGACGTTTCTATCACTTTCCGGTCAGAATATTTTTAATCAAGTTTCATTTCTAGGCCAACTGGTGTAGAGACACGATAAACTTATAATGTAGCTTCTGAAACTTCATACCCTTAATGTGAGCTTAATAGGGTCTGCTCTTCTTCTGGTCATGAATGGAATATATAATTTGAATCAACGGTGCAGAAGACCTTATAAATGTATAATATCTTTTCAAAACTATTTTAAAAGCTGGATTGGAACATTGACGGATCACACCATCCAGACGTCCTATAACCACACGACCAAAGCAGAGTATTATTAATAATATTTTTGTTTGCTGCTCAGAACTTTCGAACTGTTCTTAGCTAAATTTGGGGCGCTGATTTCAAATATGAAATCGAAATTTGGCTAGCACGTCAGGATTTTTAGGTATACGCATAGGTGAGGTTCTACACAATTGCGAACTCTCAACTCATATTAAAAATGTATGAAGAATAGGATTTTGTGCTTGTTCTTAGCTAAATTTTGGATGCTGGTTTCAAATATGAAATCGAAATTTGGATGGCAGGTCTAGTTTTTCAGCTACGCTTCAGTGAAGTTCTACACAATTGCGAATTCTCAGCTCATATAGGCCTATACTGTAAGCGAAAGCAAAGTATCAAAACTGTATCACACAATGCCAGGCATTTGCTTTCACATTTGTTCTTAGTTAAAATTTGCGCTGATTGCAAATATGAAATCAAAATTTGGCTAGCTTGTCAGGTTTTTTAGGTACGCATCAGTGAGGTTATACATAACCGAAAATTAATGCGGTACATTTGCAGTATGAATTATGCGACGCGTACCTCAAAAACCTGACGTGCTAGCCAAATTTCAATTTCATATTTGAAATCAGCATCAAAAATTTAGTTGAGAGCAAGCACAAAAGCAAATGCCTCATACATTTTTAAAACTGTGTTTTCACTGATAGTATGAGTTGAGAATCCGCAATTGTGTAGAACCTCACTTATGCGTACCTAATAAACCTGACGTGCTAGACAAATTTCGATTTCATATTTGAAATCAGCGCCCAAAATTTAGCCAAGAACAGTTAAAAAGTTCTGAGTAGCAAACAACAAATTTTTTTTGTTGCGCAGTGTTAATGTAGGCATATAAAACTTAAAGAATCCGAGAAACTTTATAACTTAAAAACTGGACGTGATAGACAAAAACGGTTTCCGGATTTGGAATCAGCATATTAAATTTAGTTAGGAACAGGTGTTAGAATCCCAACAGCAAAATGCTTGTTGATCAGTGTTATTAATCTATCGGTTGGTTTCGAAATACGGTAGTTTACTTTCCATCCATTCAGAAATCCATCATCCAGTGCGTACACGTTGACCCTGCAAGTTATTTATCTGGCGCTGCACTCGAGCTTAGCTGCAGCAGAGCCATGTACATACCTAATAAACTCCATCACATCGGCCATATAAGCCAGCATGGCTTATTTCGGCGCCATCTTGTTACGTCCAAAGTGATTTCCGGCGTCTACGGCCGTTATTGACAGAACCAAGGGCTTCACGTGTTATGAATCTAATCCCAGCCCACGATGCGAAGCCACCGCCGCCGCCGCCGCCACCGCCGCCTCAATTCAACCGGGGAGTGCAGCAGCAGCAGAGGCCGCCTTCTTGCTTCGCCCCGTCTTTGATTCCTCAATAAATCTCCCGGCATCCTTGGTGCATGCGCATGCGCGCTAAGCCGCTCATTGGTCGTCCATAGAGACGTGATAGCGGGGTCACGTGATACTACGGCCGCGCGCGTCAATCACGGCCGCGTTTCCATTCCGTTTCTCGGATGACTTTAATGCTGGCTACATGGCCACCGCAGCGTATTGATTGGAAAGGCAGCCCTTCGGAGGAAGAGGGGAGGCGGGCGGGCGGCCCGGCAAAGGCTCGTCGGTGTTTGAAGTTCGCGTCTTGGCACAATAGCAATCAGTGCCAACACGCAACAACACGCGGACCTCTTACACGATCCATACGACCACAAAGGCTTTGGCAGCAGCTACGCCTAGTGTATTCAAATGACAATGAAGCTTAATTGACACGTCGTATGCGCTTATCACACAAACACAGCCGAAGAAGAGTGGGCGTAACATTTATCTTTACTCATACACAGATTGCATGCAAGGGCATCAGCACGATTCAGTGCCAATGCCTAAATAACAGGATGAGTGATCGCTTGTAATGTAATTCAATGCAGAGTGTCTTTTCATGTAATGGACTATTGCAATCATTTCGACATTTACTTGAAAAGTCCCTTTATAAAAAATCTTGCTCGTGAAGAGCCTACGAAGAGCAGTGTTAGGCATGTTGCTGTTTGCATAATTATAGGAGTCGATTTGTTATGTTCTAAACTCCGTTGGCATCCAGATATATTCGAATAAATAACTAAAATAGACGTATTGTTCTTTCTTAGTCATTCTTAACGCATTAAACGCATAGCTCTGCATTGTACGGCGTCAGCTCTAAGTCCACTGCTGGGAATTGAAATGTGTCGAATCCTTTGTACGTAGCAAGTGCCTGTCAGCGTAGATCTTCTAAGATCTTGTCTCTTTTCTCGGCCAACATTCAGACTATCGAGATGCAGCCAGGCCTTCATAAGAATATTAAGGCGCCATATAAAAATAAACAACGCATTCTGCTGACTTCCTATTAGTTTCATTGATTGTTATTGCGCCAAGCGAGTACTTTCTCATTCGTGTTTACTTCAATAAACATATAAATTTTGCCAGAATGTTATTGGCCTGTATCACGTATTTACATGTATGTATGTATGTATGTATGTATGTGTGTGTATGTGTGTGTGTGTGTTTTATGTGTGTGTGTGTGTGTGTGTGTGTGTGTGTGTGTGTGTGTGTGTGTGTGTGTGTGTGTGTGTGTGTGTGTGTGTGTGTGTGTGTGTGTGTGTGCATCTGACAGCAGCATACACCATATAACAATGCACATAATTATCTGGATGTCTGTCTAGTCATTCATTTGTATATGGACGATATTCGTGAGGAACTGTTTCCTCAGAGTCGTGTCTTCGACGACTGACAAATGAAAAAATGACGTATCAGCATCCTGCTGCCTCTACTCATCCCTCTCCTTCTCCCTCCTCTGCTCAGCTTCTGCAGCAGACGGCCGCATGATTACTGGCCAGCCATGGAGCAAAAACAACGTTCGAATTAGTCAATTTCTTTGTTCCTTTAACCAGGAGCTATATAAATCATCCTACTTATTTGGACTCAGCGAGAGCCATCGCCTGCAGTAACGAAGAACGCTCAGGATTGGCAACGGTGATGAATAAGCTCTGCTCAAGGCAAAGAGGAAAGACATTTGGATTTATAAAGGAAGGAATGAGACCGAGGCACGGAGGCGCACAGCAACAGTGACAGAAATAGATGGATACTGCTACCGAGACATCCACAAAGGCGAGTCCATGTGGACAAAGTTAAAAGGGTTACTGGTGGCATTCTAGGGTATGATTGATACCTAAATGTCGCCCGAAGATACAAGCAGGCCTACAAAGAGAGAGACAGACAGAGATAAAGAATTGGGGAGGAGGAAATGGAGAGAGATAGAGAAAGACAAAGAGACAGAGAAAGGCAGAAAGGCAGAGAGAGAGAGAGGAGAGACAGAAGACAGAGATGGATAGAGAAAAGAGTAAAGACAGAGAGTAAGAGAGAGAGAGAGAGAGAGAGAGAGAGAGAGAGAGAGAGAGAGAGAGAGAGAGAGAGAGAGAGAGAGAGAGAGAGAGAGAGAGAGAGAGAGAGAGAGAGAGAGAGAGAGAGAGAGAGTGTGTGTGTGTGTGTGTGTGTGTGTGTGTGTGTGTGTGTGTGTGTGTGTGAAAGAGAGAGAAGGAGGGAAAGAGAAAGATAAGCGGAAACTGAAACAGCGAACGATACAGAAACTTATAAAAAGGGAGAAACCGTACAATTTCACAAACGTGTAAAATTCTCAACATGAAAAATCCAGATGCAACTAAATATTTTGTTCAGACTTACTGAGGTCAAAAACAATCTGTGGTCTATGTGCCGAACGTTGGAAAAATTTCTCAATTTGATTTCATTTAGAAGTCTTATTTTAATCGATTTTTCATACTACAATGATCAGAAATGAGTGAAGATTGCGTCATTCATTCAGTAAGTCAGTCACCAGTCATTCGAAGCATTTATATAGTGCCACTTCAATATAACTATTCAGAGGCGTTCTCTGCCCAACTAACTTCGGCGGAAAGAACAGCTTTCTAGTGCTTGTATAAAGTGCATACAGAATCTCTAGTTAAGACAATGCGTAGATACAAAGGGAGGCCATTCAAAGTGGATCCAAAGGGAGTTTATTCCAGGTGGATCCAAGAGGACGCCATTCCAGGTGGATCCAAAAGGAGGCCATTCCAGATGAATGGCCCAACCACTAAAAATCGCGACGCATGCATCTTCGAGGTGCGTGCAAAAGGAACAAATAATTCACCCCGAGCAGTGGAACGAAGATATCTACAAGCCTGCAATGAGACAGCACAACTAGGGGTCTGCGGGTATACCCGTACCCGCGGGTTTACCCGTACCCGACCCGTACCCGCGGGTCGGGTACGGGTCGGGTAGACATTTTACGGGTCGGGTCGGGTACGGGTAGGAGCATTACGGGTACGGGTATACCCGGTTTTACCCGTACCGAACTGAAGTTTTGGCGTTACTTGTGAGTCTTCCACCTTCAAAGACTTATCATAATGGCGCCGTTATGGCGATATCCAGTCTAAGTACCATATCCTTGTTTTGACCTATGCCCGTGCGCCTTAGTGAGCTTGACATTCATTTATAGATGCTCAATTTAAAGTTACAAAATGGCTTGTTTCAATTAGCACAATCCAATCGTAGTGTTTTACATATCATCTCATCTCATCCGAGTTTCAGGCACGACAATCGGGGTCAGAGGTCGCTGACGCCGACCCTGGCAGTTCAGCAGCCGTGTTTTCTTTAAAACAGGTTGATTCAGTTACAGTTGTTGAGGCTAGGAATAGTTAAAACACCAAGTCTGTCACCTCTTTCCCTCTGAGAAATAAACTATTCAAATAGCGGTATTTTGTTCCAAACTCCCGTGTTATGGCTGGCTGAATAAAAGTTATTTTTATTATTATTTTTTAATCGCCCTAGGTAAGTGTAATCCTTCAGGCTCTAAGAAACTATCGGAAATGTTTTGTCGTTCTGGAGTTAAAGGTCATCTTCACCGGTCAAATGAGTAAACGTGCAATGAAAAGCTGCATCGTTGTGTGCAAATTGAAAGACGCTGAAAGAGACGTGCTGTCTCCTTCGGGTCCCCCGAAACAAGTTATTATTATTATTATTATTATTATTATTATTATTATTATTATTATTATTATTATTATTATTATTATTATTATTATTATTATTTTTATTATTATTACTATTACTATTGCTGTGATCATTACCATGATCGTCAGACTATTATTATTACTACCACATGCTTTGTAAGACCATTGGACTGGTAGGGACTAGGATCATTGGAAGTCCTATTAATGACGTGGCGGGTACAGTACGGGTACGGGTATACCCGCGGGTACGGGTCGGGTTGGGTAGTAATTTCGAGTACGGGTCGGGTACGGGTACGGCTAGCAGTCCTGTGTTACGGGTACGGGTCGGGTAGCAAAAATGCTCTACCCGCAGACCTCTAACTGCACAACTCGCATATATTTTAGATAGCAATGCGCATTTCCCAATTGACGCTGCCAAACCCAACCCCAAATCTTGAATTCAGACACTGGAAAATATAGGCAGCCAATGAAGTACGTCACACATGATATGCGGATAATTGTCAAATTTTGATATGCCACTAGTACGCCTATAGCAGCTGCACGCAGCGCGCGTTCAAGATGCCCAATGTGCTCTAAAAGAATGCCCAACGTAGATGGCACTGTATACAGTAGTCAAGCCTAATACTAACAAACTTGTGGATAATTGCAGAATTATGTTAGAGAACGAGAAATGACCCGCAATTGGCGCACTGACGAGAGATGGAAAAAAGTGAGGAAAGTTATATAACCAAAGCATCTATCGTTCTTAGCTGCAGCCTATATTACCCAGTCACTTCTCATTGGTTGGGCCGACTATCTGGAATTATCTTCCTTCAGATTTGCGTGTTCTTCTAGCTGGAGACTCTGCATACACCTTTTACAAGAATTTGAAAACTGTTCTCTATCGCCGTAGTTGGGCTGGGAGCGCCTCTGAGTAGGTTATCTTGGAGGGGCGCTATATAAGTCCTCTGAATGAATGAATGAACGAATGAATGAATATACACTGCGTTTTAGATACACTGAGACCCAAGTGATTGGACAACATCCAGGTCACAATTAAGCGCAGCTATAGACTACTGCATTACGGCCGCCTCAGCAAGATAATCAAATGCCGGGCAATACAGAAATGTCTGGATATCCTCACCATGGGCGTAGCCAGGTAAAATTTTCAGAGGGGGTTTTAAGATTTTGAGGGAGGTTTCCTTTGAAGATGGTCGCAGAAGTGACGGTTTTTTTGTATTTCGCATGTAAAAGCATATAAAAAATTTTTCCTAAAACTTATTTCGGGAGGGGTTTGAACCCGTAAAACCACCCCCTAAATACGCCCATGATCCTCACCATAGAGCTGACTCAAAACACGGCAGGAGGCCAGCGCATGAAATGACAGCAATGGGTCGGGAACAGCCTAGATCAAAATGCGTGGAGACTTAATGAGATCTAGTGGACCAAAAGACAGAGCAGGGACATACATGCGGCCATCCAAAAAAGAGCGAAATCAGTCAAGCCGCTTATCTGAAATGCCAGCAGAAACTGACAAATTTAATTATGAATTTAAATGTCATGATCAGCCGTGTCATAGACCGCACTGGCATCAAACAGAGCCAGAATGGTAACTTGGATTCGAAAGCAGACGAATCAAGAGGGACTCAGTAGAGTGGTTTTGTATAAAAACCTGACTGATTACCCAGGACAAAATTCTGTTGAATCGCCATGCTATTTGATATGCTACAATTTTTCAAGGATTTCAGATAGAAATGTAGCAACAGATATAGGCCGGAAGTCAGCCATATCACTTTGATTAAGTCCTTCACGGTTCAAAGAAGGAAGAATATTGGATAAAGCGGTAGAACACCATCTTGCAGCGAACGGTTGCAGAGCATGCAGCGTAAGGAATGGAAATATTATATACTCCACAAATTCCGGCACAAGGCAAGGTTGTAGGGGTCAACCCTAAAGGACGTCGGTGGAATTGAAAGGATGAGATCATGAAGTTTCTCACTGCAGGTGACGGCACCCAGGTCAGACAGATGACATTCTGTGGACAGGAATTCCGGAGGAGCAGAGCAGGGAGTGTCATCACGAACGGAATTAATCTTGGCTGCAGTGTAAAATACTCCATTAACTTCATAGTCGTGAATGGCGGAGCACTGTTGAAGGCGTCTCACTAAAACGACGGCCAAGGAGGCTATTGATCGCAGAACACAGGTCTCTGGATCCTGGTGTGTAGTGATAATCTCCCGTGCAGTATTTGCGCTCCTTTTCTCTGTATCTTGAATGCATCGTTCTGATGGAATTGATCCAAGATATCTGATCATCCTGGGACCGGAACCTCTGAACCGTCTTTCGAGCACGCTGGTCTGGCAACATTCAGCACAGCATCAAACCACGATAAACCGATTGGCAGGCATGCAGAGGAAATATCTAATACCAAGGACTTACGAGTACATGTAGGTATTAAGAACTAAGCAGTAAGTAATGAGCAGCATAGTCAACGAGTACTATAACTCTGATTCAGTCTAGATTAGGGATGGCGAACCTATATGGCACGCGTGCCCAAAATGGCACGCGGAATTTGGAGCGTCCCCCAAATGTGAAACTTAGAAATACAAAATCACTGCAGCAGGAATCCACATTTTCTTTTATGAAGGGCTTAATTGTAACATCATTGTAAAACCATCTTTGAAATAAGACATTAAGAACTAAGCAGTGCCATCCCTGATCTAAAGACTGAATCAGAATTATTGTATACGTATACACTCGTTGACTATGCATGCTGCTCATTACTTAATGCTTAGTTCTTAATGTCTTTTAATTAATTTTTTACGCTTTGTCAATTAAGGCCTACGTGAGAAAAACAATTATTATACTGCAAAATGTCGAGGGGCACGCAACGGTATTTTTAACATGTTTTAACGGCATTTGGGCACGCACGTTAAAAAAAGGTTCGCCATTACTGGTCTAGATCCACGAACAGCAGAACGTCTTCTTATCAAACTCAAGCGGACAGACATTGATACATTGCTAAAAACTAATCTGCAAAGGAGCATCTCGTGCGTACATGCATTTAATAATTATTTGCCGACGTTGATGCAATATTATATAATTATAATGCATATCGCAGAAATATCTATATATAGTAAATCTGATTGGATGCGCTGTGCTGCCTCCTTTGACATTCACGTCCAATGGTCCATGCCACTCCCCAGCAGCCCCCCCTCCGACGCTGCCCCTCGTAACTAGATGCTCAATGACGGTCAGACTGACTGTTCTCATAAATGGAGACAGATTGGATTCCACGCATGATAGCGACATCTAACTGTACATGCATAAACAGTATGTATATATTTCTTGAATAGACACATAACTAATCAAATGCAACTCTATGTATTCAATTGACATTCGTAGTTTAAAAATAGACATCTGAGATAGAGTTGACATTTCAATGGGTTTTATAGATATAATTATAAGACATGCATATCATAGACTTGATATTTATCTAGTAACTGAACTCATAGTCGATATTCTATAGTCACTTGGCCAGTCTTTTAAACAAACGCATGCATGCATAGACCGGCTATAATCATAGGACCGAGTATCTGGAATGGGCTTCTTCTATATATAGAGCTCCGTCACGGTGTCACCTATATACCTAGGAACACTTCACCTATACATTATTTTTATACGTCTCTGAAAGCTACTTTTTTCAGCCGTGGTTGGGCTGGGATCGCCTCTGAGTAGATATCTTGAAGGGGCGCTATATCAAGTTTCTTTGATTGATTGATTGAATCGCATATAATTCTATATATAAAAACCATATTTTTCAATCAATATTCGTCGGTTTAAAAGAGATAAATGAAGTTTTATATTTCTAATATCTAATTTATATTTCTTATATTCATTTAGCTATAGGATGTATATATATGTACATATATGTATATATAGGGCCTATATAATAGTCATTACTGCTAAAGGCGCTTTATCAATGCCCAGATACAATACAATACAATAAGTGTTGCGCCTATTTCTACTTGTACACCACTTTATGTCTTTAAAATTGTAGTAGATCTATGTGAACAATGATACAAAGTATTTTTACATTTTCACCCATCCTGTCGTCCAGCCCCCAGAGAGAGGGTTCACGGTACCCAGAATGGGAAATACTGGATTAGTCCATTTAGCAATCTTGCTGAAGATTTCAACAACTACAAATAGTACAATCACTACAAATAACTGGATAAACGTAAAACTAAGAGTAAAGAAACCAGTTTCAAAGGGCTTAGCGAGTTTAACACGCTGAGGTCACTTGCTGCTGGTTATACTGAAGTACAGTTTATACTTGCCATGGATGAATGAGAGTCAATTGGCTTTATGAGGAACAAGGGTTGACCTCTCTCCGTTCAATATATACAAACAATTGCGTGACGCTATGCAACGTCACAGACACCACTCAGGCAGGTAGCAAGTAAAGAACACGTGATCTGACATCGACTTATTGTTACGCTGTTAGTCTATTGCTCTGTGATTCGTACCAAATAAGCAGGTGTTGCTCGATCCTGTCCTATACTGCATGCCGATGTCTTCGTGATAAATCGAATGAGCTCCTTACGTGCATGTACATTACAGTGTCTGTCAACTGCTGGCTAATCCCGATACAGGCCTGACCCATACTCTTCTTTATATCACTATGCTCTTATGCCTGTGGAGATTTACAAGTTCCTTGCTCATTCGTCATAGTTTACCGTAAGGTTTTCCTACCTGTTTGTAAAACTTTAAATAAAATATACAGGCTCCACTAAAACAAAGACATTTTCAAGCCACATGATCTTGAAATTGTATGGAATTTTGAGAGAGCGAGAGAGAGAAAGAAAGAGAGACAGACAGACAGAAATGAACATAGGCAGTGACTTGAGTTAGCTTGGTCGAGCGTGCGAGCTTATGACTAACGATGAGGTCAAGTCCAAACAAGGTCATGGTATTTGCGCCAGCCTTAGTCAGCATGCAGGTATACGGCTGACTTTTGAAAAAGTACATATGCACTGATTGTAAGTATATGAAGTCGAGCTCGCCTTGCTGTCCGTGTGCAATTAACAGATCTACCGTTGGTCAACTACCCTGATGCACCCGGGCCACCCACTACCTTTACCTGCTTCTTTTCACTTAAGAAAGCATTGACTTATACTTAGGGAAGCTTCACAACGCAACTGATGTGGATATCATGTGATACACCCGTAATCGAACCCAAGTCGCAGATGTAAAGGGCCAACGCGTTGGCCACTCAGACTCTTGGTGATCATATCTATACTTCCTTTCTTTTCCCATTTCCCTAAGTGATTTTGTATTTTTTGTCTTTCCTGGATGACTGATTCTTGGACAAAATGCCTTGTCCTTTGCCGATATACATACCCGCGGACTACAACGTATACAACTGCACTGGTGTACTAAGAGCCGAACAGCGTTATTAATTGGACTGTGCATACAATACGAGTATAATGAAATTCTGTTCTTTTCCTGATTAACAGCTCTGGCTGTTCATGGTCGTGCAGGATTTTGCGAATCGATTGGAAAAATGTCGAGGCGTTCCAAAATTAATAACGCACTGACATGCAATATTTGCGCTGGATCTATACCTAATATAAATATATAATACAGGCTTTCTAATTTCATTATTATACATTGGCATTTAGTATCCTATGACCTGCTTCTATCAGCGACACAATGTCCCGCGTGTCCCCGCTGTGTTTTTGTTTATCAACGCTGTCAAAACACGGTTCTCCACAAATTGACGCTTATAGTATTCTGAGGTATACGATTCATGGTTGTGGCAGTGGGAAGAACCATTAAGGGCAGGAATTTTCACACTATATATACAATGTGTAGACCACATGCTCCTATGTGCGGAAACAGTCCGAACATCTCAAGAAATCGCATAGAAATGAACGATAAATAAATTATCACACGTGGAATTGCCATTCTCCTTTTTCTCCTTTATGTGATGATATGTCGTATATATATATATATATATATATTCTATATATATATATATGCATGTGATTATATTTGCTAATTGTGTGTATGCATGAGTAGATCTGTACAGCGAGCTTTCTTCTGCGTGGCACGTAGTATTCATCAATAGTGGCGCTGCATTAAAAAATCGATGACTTAATCTGAGGTGTAGTCACGTTGCTAGAAGTTCATGCTGAGATTCGATCGACATCTGAGATAGTGTAACACTTCACTTTAGAACGTTTGGTTCTGGTTCCGTCTATAGCACCTGCTATGGCTCATGTGCGTGCACGGCGATCGCATTGTTCATAAGAGACTCTCATAAAAGCAGCGGCCACTTAGTGGTTACATCAGCTCATGACAACCGAGAACATATCGTATACAGTGACACAGTTATATCTAGACAGGCGGTTTATCTGCATAAAAATGTGCCAAAAGGTGCCATTATAAAAATAAAACAGAATATGTAAACGCATTAGAGTCCTTCGTAGAAACATTGAGTAGGTATATACTAGGTGAGATTTGATTATAGCACATTTTATATGTACGCCTTCTGTAGGCTATGTACGTTGTCCATGCACTGTATAGATGTTTTGCTGTAACCTGCATGGAGGACTGCATGTGTGGACCTGAGCATTTTTATGTCTCTGCGCGTGTGCTTGTAAACAGGTCATATTACCGTAGCAATTTTGTTATCGAGTCTGGTCGCGTCTGTTGTAAAACGTCGCCTAATGTCGGGTCCTGTTATAGGCAAGCGTGTCTCATATTGCCGAGTGTACAGTCTGTCCTGTGGTGGGTCCAACGGGGGATGATGGTGTTTAATGGAGTCTAACGTCCGCTTTAAATTTTCATCATCGACTCTCGGTCCAGCGATTTTGTTTCTTATTTGTCCGGCTGCTGCTACTAAACCGACCGCTCCCCTTTTACCTTCCTCACCTCCCTCCTTTTTCTACTGCTCTCTGTCTCCTGTTTAATATCTCTGTCTTACGCCTTTCCTCACCGGGTCATTTTCCTCGCCGTTCGTCGGCCATCTTTATGGTTCTCACGCTTAATATACGGGCATCAACAGAACGGAATGAGAGGGTGGGTGGATGGGTGAATTAACGGACTGGCTGAGGGAAAGAAGAAAGGGGGAGTGAAGGAAGGAAGGGAGAAGAAATGAAGGCAAAATTTCAATTATTAAAGGAAAGAAAGTGAGAGTAAAAGGAAGCAAAGAAAGAAAGATGGAAGGAAGAAATAAATGTAAGAAGGAAGGAAGGAAATCAGGAAAGAAAGAAGATAGAAAGGAAATGAGGAATACAAAATAAATGAAATGATGGCGGGAATTGAGGAATAAATGAAAGAATCAAAGAAAGAATTAATAAATACAGGAAGGAAAAAAGAAGGAAAGGATTGAAGGATGGGAGGGAAAGAAAATGGAGGAAGGGAATAAAGAATGTATGTATGTATGTATGGATGTATGGATGTATGTATGTGTGTTTGTGTACATGTATGTAGAGCAGGAGGGCGAAAGGAAGAATAGAATAAATGAAAGAAAGAACAAAAGAGTAAAGGAATAAAAGAAGGAACAAATGAAAGAGAGAAATGATGGGATGCAGGAAGGAGAGATGGATTAAAGGAATAAATGGAATAGAATAAAAGGAATGAAGGCAAAAACGAAAAAGTATGGAAGAAATGAATGAATTAATGAAGGAATAAAGGTAGGAAGGAAGGAATATAGAGACGGAAGAAATGGAGAGCAAAATAAATACAGGAATGGATGAAAAAGAACCGAAGGAAGAAAGAATTACATACCTACATGTATATAGGCATGCATGCATGCATGTATGTATATATATACATGTATATGCTTGTATGCATGGATGGATGGATGCATGGGTGCATGGAGGCATGATTGGTGGATGGATTGGGTGGGTTGGGAAGGGCGAATGGATGCATGAATGGATGGATGGAAACGGTGGGTGGATCTTCTTCTTCTGGTTCTCTGTCTCCAGGTTCAAATGTCCGACGTCGTCACTATTCTCGCTGTTGTGCCTCTTCTTTCAGCTTTCTCTATCCATCTGTTATCATCCAATCGAGCATAATCTGTCTTGGTCTTCCTCTTGTCTTCCTCTCCTCCATTTTTCCTTCGATGGCCGTGCTTTGTAGTGAGTCTCCTCTCAGTGTGTGTGTCCGATCAATATTTCTTTTGTCTCTTTCTTATTGTGTGTATCAGGGCTCTTTCTTCCCATGGATCATTTCTTCATTTGTTTTATGTTCCGTCGAGCTGATTTTCTCCATTCTTCTCCATCTCCACATTGCGAAAGCCTCCAGTCTTCTTATGTCCGCTTTTCTCATTGTCCACCATGCACACTCCATGCATATCAGTGTCTTTATCATTCTTATATTCAGATTACTGTTTAGTTTTCCTCTCAGTAGTTCTCTCCTTTTTGAGAACGCCTCTTTTCCTACTGCTATCCTTCTTTTAATTTATCTGTGGCACTTGGCATCTGTCGTGATTACACTCCCTAGGTAGCAGAATTCTTTCACCTGTTCTATTTCTTTTCCTCCAATGTGTATTCTGACTACAGTTTCCTCTTCTATACTTATTTTCAATACCTTTGTCTTTTTGATGTTTATTTTCATTCCGTATTCGGTGGATATTGTGTTCAATTTATCCATCATTAACTGTAAACCTTTCTGGGTTGATAGATGGATGAATGAATGGATGATCTCCGCCAATTGGCTCATTCTCCTATCTCATCTGTTAATCTTACTTCTCCTCCACTTCTCCTCCGCTTACCCTATCCTCTCTAGATTTCCATTCACGACTGACAACCGAACTCTTCAAGTTGTCTTATCCTGATTCTAATCCCGCGCCCACAAACGACCCCCATTATCATCGATTTCCACCGTAGCACCACGCTGTCTCCTCGGTTTGACCTTCCCAGATTCTGACCTGGCGCTGGAACGGACCATACAGCCTGGCTATTGTGGATTTGATTTGATATAGCGCCGCAAGTAAGCTGGTCTTCCCGACGCGGTTTGGCGTTGAGAAATTTCGCAGATTTACATTACATTTACATTACATTACAAGAGTTCATGAGGTCATCGTGAACAGCAAAAAGTACAGGTTCTGATGAGTGAAACATACGATAAGCGGAACTGAAGGGAGAATTATTTAAAAAATTTGGAAAATGGCTGAGATTGCAAGTGAAATCAGACCACTCGTTAAATTTGGCAAAAAATATATGCAATGAATGCGGCTTTTCTGCTCCTGGACATTAAGAGAAGGTTTATAGAGGCGGTAGAAGAAGCACGGGGAAGATATTTTCAACTGCATATTATGTGTGTGCTTTGCTGATGCGTCTAAATGTCTGTCTCTCTCTGTTTCTTTATGTGAGTTGTCTATCTATTTTGTGCGTCTAACTGTCTGCCTATTATGTGCAACTGTATGTCTGTCTGTATATTCATCATGAACGTGTATTTGTCTGTTTGTCTGTCTGTCTGTCTATATTTACGTTTGTCTAGATGTCCGTCTGTCTATTCACTGTGCATTTGCTGTCATTCTGCCTATTTGTCTGGCCATATGTGGGTGTGATTTTCAGTTTATTAATCGCCAATCAATGAATCGCCGATCGATCATCAGAAGACGTAGAACGTAAAACATCGATCGTCACTTTAGACGAACACAGAGCATGATTGGCAGACACACAGAGACGGACCAACACACATAATAGATCTAAGCACGACGACTAGGCCTACATGTTAACATACTAACTAATAGGCAGACAGACGAACGGAAGGACGAACAGAAAGACGGACGGAAAGAAACTGCCAGAACATTTTTTTGTCGAGTCACATTCATTCATTCATTCCGAGAATTTATATAGCGCCTCTTCAGCATTACTACTCAGAGTTTCTCTCAGCCCAGCCACAGCTAAAAAAGTGTGATTTCAGGGACTTATAAAAAGAAGACGAGTTTAACCGTTTAATCGCAAATCTAGTGAGAGGCCATTCCAGATGGAGGGACCCACAATCAAAAAGGCTCGATGCTGTCTAATAGAAGTGTGAGCTTGCTGGACCAAAAGTTCCCCTTGCTGAAGAGCGAAGAGTTCTACATATCCCGTAACTAAAGAGTAAAGTAGTCGTCAGTGGCGTAACCAGGTCTTCCATAAAATTACGCAGTTTTGAAGAACTCTGAGGGGAGGGGTCTGGGGAGGGGGCTGTGCCCTCTCCCAGGGTAAGAAAAATTTTCATTTAGGGGTTTGTAATGGTGCATTTTGGAGACCAACTTTTGATTCAAAGTAATAACATTGTTCTTTGGAAAATTATAATTATAATTTCATAATTTGATTTTTAAAATGGGTTCAGCTGCAAAGTCCCAGCAACCAACGTAGACTAGAAACAGACAGACTCATCAAAGCAATTAACTAAAGCAAAAGAAAATAAATTTATTTGTTGGTTTGCAATGGTCCATTTAGGAGACAATCTTTTTGGTTAAAAGTAATAACATTTTACATCAGCTCTTTGGCAAATTATGATTCATTCATTCATTACAGAGATTTACATAGCGCCCCTTCAAGATTATTTACTTAGGAGCGCACCCGACCCAACTCCGAAGTCCGAACAGTCTTGAAGTTAGAATAGAACGTGATCTGATTTTATTACTCGGCATTAGGCGTAGTGCCAAAGGAAGCCCATTCCAGATTGCAGGCCAGCAACAGAAAAAGCACGGCGCTGCAGAATAGAAGTCCGCGACCGGGAAACAAGAACCTCAGCCTGCCTAGAAGAGCGAGGAGAACCACGGTGCTGGATGCTGTCATGCTGAAGGTGGTGCTCCTGTAGATAAACAGAGACCACATCAGCGCCAGACCAAGGAAGCTATCCGGTAAGCGATCCACTGTCGCCGGAAAACCCACGCAGAGGGTGCTGCAATAATCAAGACGGGAAACAACAAAGAAGTGGATAAGCATTAAGGCAGCATTAAAGGTTAAGGAACGGAAGACCTCTCTAAGCTGACGCAGCTGGTATACACAATCGCGGCATATATAGCAGGCTGATATTCCGCGTGAACGTTAGTTCTTGGTCTAATGTGACACCAAGGTCCCGGACAAATAATGAGAAAGCAATGGCGTACGGAGCTGAAATGCCGCCCGGGGCGACGGCCAAAAATGCTGCCCTTGGCCACTTAATTTTGGATTATGTTATTTTCTCTAACAGATTGCAGTTTTCATGACGATCGTCGATCTTATTATATAGGCCTAGGGCCTATAATTTTATTTTATAAAGTTGATAGCCTGCCTGGATTTATCAATTAATTAATTTCTTTGCCACTGTGAGAAAGTAATCTGCGGGAACTCCTGGGCAAGGGCCACCAAATCAATTTTGGCGAGCTGCTGGCGCGTGCCAAGCCAAATGAACTGGGTCTTAGATGAGTTTAGCCGCAGGCGATTGGAGGACATCCAGCAGGCCTCGAGAGCCTCCATTGCCCGGGCTTCGGTAATGGCTGCTGACGCAGGACAGTGCAAAACGCCTGCAGGTCACCCGCATAAGATTGGTTCAGTACAGAGCAAGACTCAGCAAGAGGCCAGGAGAGGACCAGTATCAGCAGTATAAATAATATAATTATAGAAGAGGGCCCAGCACAGATTCCTGGGGCAGGCCAAACGGGACAGGAACACATGGAGTCCTAGTAGACACGGAGACCGCAGAGAAGGAACGGTGATGGAGGTAGGAAACAATCCAGTCAAGAAAGTTACCAGAAAGGCCAAACGAGGTAGATACCAGATAGGCGCCTAAGAATGATATCGTTATCGACGGTGTCAAACGCCGTGCTGACAGCAAATAATGCTAAGAGGATGACCTGTGACCTATCAATAGCCCCATAGATATCAGAGAGGAGGCGAACTAACAGGGTCTCCGTGGAGTGGCCCTTACGAAAACCAGATTGAAAAGTCGGCAGCAAATTGTCCTTATCAAGATACCTTAACATATACAGAAACCAACTTCATAAAGCTGCTGCTTTACGAGTGTCGCAATAGTTTCGCCAGTGGTGTCAAGCGTGGGGAAAAATTGGGATGACAGTTAGGCCCTATAAATTGTTCTTTTGCCACATGCTGAGAACCGGGTTGTTCACGCTATCAACCTATCGTATAAGCTGACCGATATCTGTTCTGTGCTCGCATCAAACAATAAAGTGTACAACCTAGCCACACGACATTCTGCCACAATAATGTCTCGAACTCACAGGCCACACAGGTGGATCAGCTGATTTTTGAATCAACGGACTTATGTACTGGGTTTTGCGTGGACCAGATGACTTTAGCTTACGATGATTTAATCTAGGCCTATTGTGTCGGTCTGTGATCGAAATTTCAGAAGTGCCACGGAATTTGCAGAGTCTTCACTACGTCGGCGAAGGGAAACGTTTTACTCACTGTACAGTAATAAAGTCTGCACATTAGAAATTCAACGAATAATAGTAATCTAGAATGTCAAAAAGTAATCTAAACGGTTAAAAAATTTTGAGAGCTGCTAAAATCTTTACGCAGTTGCGTAATTGCGTAATGCTAGTTACGCGCCTGGTAGTCGTTATGTTTACTATAGTTTGCGTTTCAGCCGATATCTCTTTGACCCAAGGACCAGTCACGTGACAGTCACCACTGCCAGAGGCGCTTAAATTTTTCAACGACTCCACTGCATCTGAGCTGAATCTGGTCAAATCCAAGAAAAACAGTTGGCTACTCGGATCAGAGTCGAAACTTTGGCTCCTAAGTTGAATCATAGAGAACACCAAAAGCTGGTGTCGTGGAACTTTATGAGCTGTAAGAATAGCTGTGGAACCGTCTTTTGAATATCACCTAGAATAATTATTATAGCAATTGGATGAGACAACTCCATGATAATATACAGAGCATTACAGACCATCATCACCATATTGTTGTCAACATCAATTCGCTGTATCATCAATCAGTACGAGTGTCATGATTAAGAAATCTCATTCTTGTATATACACAGCATATATACGTATATACATTCTATAATATACAGGGACAGAGGGAGTGCTTAGTACAAATAGCGTAGCATAAAATTAGTACCCGTGAGCGAGAAACGTTCGGGCGCTTAAGGAGCATCGGTTGGTTTAGCGTCGGCGCCGTCCTTCGTCCTTATCTCGTCGCTGGTGTTGAATCTCGACACTGCGTCGTCGGCCAATAGTAATTACGTCACGTCGCCAAGGGACGGACGGACGGACGGACTTAGAAGTCGGAGGAGAAGAAGGTGTCGCTTAGTGGCGACAAACAGCTGTGGCTAAGGTGAGACGAAGACCGACTAATGGAGTGAGGGAGGAGGAGGAGGAGGAGGAGGAGGATAGGAGGAGCAGAAGCAAGATGGGAGGAGAAGAAAAATGGGAGGAGGAGAAGAAAGATGGGAGGAGGAGAGGGAAGATGGGAGGAGGAGAATGAAGATAGGAGGAGGAGAAGAAAGAGGGGCGTGCAGAGGAGGAGGAGGAGGAGGAGGAGGAGGATAGGAGGAGCAGAAGCAAGATGGGAGGAGGAGAAGAAAAATGGGAGGAGGAGAAGAAAGATGGGAGGAGGAGAGGGAAGATGGGAAGAGGAGAAGGAAGATAGGAGGAGGAGAAGAAAGAGGGGCGTGCAGAGGAGGAGGAGGAGGAGGAGGAGGAGGAGGAGGAGGAGGAGGAGGAAAGGGGGGGACGTATAGAGCTCCAGCAAAGTGTATGGAACTGAATTCATGTCTGCAGGTATCAAAGCTTTTATACGGTGCCTTTATGATCCCCAAAACGCTGTTAACTCACTGAAACTCAGCTATCTAGCTAATCTAAACAAAGACACTGATCGTGTTGAGATGAATCACAAGAAGCGTAGAGTAGGCTATAATGCTGATGGAGACGTGCAATGCTGGATGGGTGCGCTGTGGGTGGGAAATTTGTTAGTAATTTATATCGCGTGTCTAATGTACAAGAGGGGGGTCCGGTGGCGCGTTGGATAACATCTGCGAGAGGTACCGAGTTCGAGCCCCGTTAGGGCGGATTTGCTTTGTAGGCTGCTATTAGCGCCGTTGTATTACAAGCTGTCTGTTCTGTTAGTAGTTAACTAGTTAAGATTGTTTCAATTGCATAACATGTAAATGTACAGCGCAGTGCGTTTGTCAGGCGCTAAATTAAAGAAAAGATATTATTATTATTATTAAGACATCAACAGAGGAACCGCCACAGCCAAACTGTAATCAGGTCAATATCTAGAAGATTAATTCTTTTAGATCGAGAAGCAGCCTATGATGGATAAGCAATTTGAAAAAGTTAAGTCTCAAGTTGACTGAGCAGAACGGAGAAATCTTGGCCCAGCAGCAGAAATAGCTCGTTTACCAAGAACAGTAACTCTAGTTTTAGGTATTGCAAGAGAACAATATTCGGATCAGCATATGAGTCATTCATATTCAGCGATTTAAGGCATCCAGTTTTTTTATTTGATGTCTCTTTGACACTACTTCTACATCTCTTCTGAAAGAGTGCTATGGTGTCCTTGGTCCAACCATTACATCAAATATCAATTCCTCATTGCTTGAGGGATCCTTCCCATCTGCAATTGCTCACACCATGATATTATTTTGTATAGGTCTTACGCTGCTTCAGAAACCTTCACTCCATCCTGTCGACTCGACAAATTACAGACCCATCTCAACTTTGAATTTTATTTCTAAAATTGTTGAACGGATAGCTATGAAACGTATGCAAATCCACCTACCTTCCAACTCACTAATCTCCCCGTTTCAATTTGCATACAAGAAATCATGAAAGCGCATTTAACAGAGTAGGCTACGCACTTCTTGCTGTTGAATTGCTCTTGAACTGTCTGCCACATTCCTACTCTCTATCATTCTTTTCTGATCCTACACTCAAGTGTTTTACTACTTATCGTAGTCCTTGTTCTCAATCAGTGTACTTACATAGCAATTATTCATCTGGTGCTTTGTTGATAGGTGGAGTTCTGGAGGATCTTGTGCTTGGCCCTCTCTTGCTTACATAATATACCACTAGGAGCACTATTTTACAATCATTCAATAGGATATCATTTCTTTGCTGATTATACTCAAATCTACACTTCATTTGTAAGTCATCTGTGCAGCTGTTGTCTGCTGCCTTTGAGGAGTGCACTCTTAGACGGCAGCCAATAAACTCCTCCTTAAATCATCAACGACTGCATTTCTGCCACTTAATCTCCATCTTACTTACCAGCAGGCATGTTCAAGAAGAACAAGGGAGTGTATGTAAAAATGGGACATAAATGGGAAGTACTTAGTGAAATAAGTACCAAGAAGTATGGAAGAAACGCAGTGGAATAAGTTTAAAGTGTCTAGAGTACAAAGCAAGGGAGTCACAATGGGAAGTAGCATGAGTAGGAAGCCACAAAGTGAGGCAGGTACAATGCTAAATCAGCGCAAAGTGGGAGTAAGTAGAAATTTGAGTAAGTAAAAAGTGCTAAGTACAGAGTGGGCAAGTAGAAAGTGGGTAGGTATAAACTGAGGTATACGCCTTTGGTATAAAGAGCTGAGTATATATGTCTGATCAAATGGTTTTCGTTTTAAGGAATCCGATTTGTCGGCGAATTGCACTTGAAGGTCGTTGGTCGCTCCTTTTGCTTTCCTCCCTTTGAATCTCCAGTTGATTAACAGGGTCTCTCGTTCCTCTTCCCGGTTCGTCCAATTTGCCGAGAACCAGTTACACGAGCGAATTGGAGAGACGCAGAAGGACAGGCGAATAGAAAGACAAGACAAGAGACACGAAGAGATAAAGGCACGCAGAGGGAAATGAAAGAGAAGGAGGGTTACTTACATAGGCACAGACACTTTAATAACAGAAAGACGAAAGGAGAGACAAACAGAACGAGAGAAAGACACGAGGACTTCAGTGACAGAGAGACAGACTGACAGACGGACATAAACAGTTAATGGAAGACTCATGCATAAAGAACTGAAGAGGCAGAAAGACAGATAAAAGGAGGAAAGAGAGAGTGGGAAGCGTAAGAGATGGCAGTAATTGAGGATAACATGGAGAGAAGGAGGAAGGAAGAGGGAAGACAGGACAGGAGGAGAGATGGAAATAAGATGGAACGGAAATGAAGGACGTATATGGAGAGGGATTGGCGTCGAGATAATAAGTGATCTGGTGGCTGATCTTAGACGGGGTTTGTTGTCTCAGTCGATCCATCTCTATCTTAGCCCAGGCACGCACGTACAACGCCTGACCACGGCCACTCCTTAATCTCCATCTTACTTATCAACAGCCTAAGTCGTCTTCCCTTCTCTCAGCCTCCAATGGACTGAAGATGGATCGAAGGACAGTGCTATAGAGGCACGACGTGATTGCGCAAGTGGAGATATGCTGTGCATAAGACGCTGGCGAGCACAGTGAGGTCAAGTAGCATCGAGCCA